>JBBBDQ010000900.1:1315000-1367500 GCA_037127315.1 Ascarosepion bandense
GTTGCCTCGCGTATATTCTTCATTTAGAAAGTGATTCGTCGTCTAAAGTTTCGTGGATGATACACCTAGTGGGAGTATGGTTCAAATTCAGAGAGGTTCGTGAGTCAGTGTTCTGCTTTAGATCATTGTACAAAGTGTTGTGTTTGAAGTACGGTTTGCAGTTGTTATATTCGAGGTAATACGCAAGGTGGATCTTCTGCAAGGTGGATTTTTTGTTGCTTGATTTTGGAATCAAGCAAAAAAAAATTGAATTTTTTCTTCAACTAGACAGGTTTTCACAAGTCTACCATCCGCCTGTGTATTGAATACAGCTGCCACATCTGGTCAGGTGCCCCTGCTATTCTCCTCGGGGTTCTTGACAAAATACAACGGAGAATCTGTAATGTAATCAATGCCGACTTGGCAGACCGCCTGCAGTCACTCTCTCACCGGCGTGACGTGGCTTCCCTGTGCCTATACTATAAATACTTTCACGGCTTCTGCTCCGATGAACTTACATCACCGGTGCCCCCGAGGTATGAATTTGCACGAGATACTAGATTAGCTACTAGGTCTCACCCTTTTACAGTGAAACAGATAAGATGTAACCGCAATTTCTACTCCAACAGCTTCTTTTCTCGCACTTCCCGCCTGTGGAATTCCCTTCCATCCACTTGCTTCCCCGACGGCTACAATCTCCAGGAGTTTAAATGTAAGGTCAATAGACACCTCCTAACACACTAACTCGCATCCATTCTCTGAAACACCCTTCCCATCTACCCAACCCCCATCCTCGCTATCCTTACGCGTCTATCACCCTTCTTCTGACATTTCCTATATCTACCCACTCTTTCCAATCACTTTCTCCTATGTAACCCCCTGCGCAATAGTGGCAATGGAATGCCTTGCTTGGGGTGAAATGATTTTAAAAAAAAGACTATAGGGCCCAGTCGGCCTTGAGATTAGCTGATTAGAAGAGATGGATTACTACTTTACCACGTAAATGAATGTAATGATTCGAATTTGAACTCGGTTCTCCGAATTCTCACTCAGAACCACTCTCCATTACTCCACCGTACCTCCCAATGAGGTGATTATTAAACCAAAATACTAACTTTTGAACTCAAGCCATGTACTTAGCCTCGTCAGATCGAAGGCACTCATATTAAAGTCATGCATCTTTCTTCTTTTTTTTTTTTTCAACTCAATGATGAAAATTTGCTTCAGACGAATAAATCTTCAAGATTTTGAAAAAATAATTTATCAGGTCTTCTAGACTAGCATTACTTTGTCACTTAAGGAAGCAGCTGAGCAGTTACTGAAATTATCTAGGTTGAAAAAAATGTACATTCATCAATGCTTTCTGAAACACGTCGAGAAGACAGTGGGTAGCAGCAGAGATAGGAGGGACTAAATATCTTTTTAGTCGTGTTTGCAGCGATGTGTACGACAAACCACCTTTTTCAAATATAAAGATTTTATTTTGCAACAAGTGTTTATAAGATGACGTAAAAATTTAGTTTTTTTTTTTTTTCAGAATTTGTAAATTTAAGAACGCTCATAAATATATACATAAGGCCAACCGAAAAATCGAGATAAATTATGGCGGAAGCTATGTAAGTCAATTTAATACTGGATAAACAAATATGATAATGTAATTATTAATTATTTTATTTTAGATTCGAATTACTGTATGTGCCATATATTTTACATATTTTATTTTTATTTTTGCATCTAAATATGTGTGTGGTTTTTGTGAAAAGAGACAGGGAACAAAAAAATAAATGAAGCTATCTAACCTAACTAAAGTTCCCATAAACTAAAACGAAAATATTTTAATTGGGGAATTAATGAGATGATACCATAGAATTAAATTATAAATTGATATTCATGCTTGCATATCCACGTCTACCTCGTTAGCCATACGTCCATATGCATCTGTTAATATAATTTTGCATGTTCATTAAATACGCATACACGGACCCACAAATATATATATATATATATATATATATATATATATGCCTTGTGGGCATAGAAGAATCTAAAGGAGTATCCTTTACATATAGTGGTATGATAACTCTCTACGTGAGCTCTAAACATATATGCATATAAATACATATAGAGCAAATATAAGAAAAATTAAGACAGACGCGTTATTTCATGGTAATTCGGCAGGTTGGGCCTATTTCAGGCGACCCATCTTCAGCTTCCGTCTTTATTCAAAGAAGGATTCTATATGAATGGGATTCACAAAAACATAACTCGGCGAATAAGAAAATAAAAAAAAAACCATATAAGATAATAAGAATATAACTGTCGCTCCCCTAATGATCTGGTCCTGTTTCGCTCATCAGTACGGTTAGACAACCGATTGCTTCTAGCCAAGATTGAAAGCCGACCAAATCAGACGGTGATTCTACATCTGAGCTATGGGCCTTCTGTAGAAGAAGGCGGATTTTAGCGTAAAAACAATAATGTTTAACAAATAAATATATATATATTTGAATTTTATTTGTTTAACATAATTATTTTCAGTGGATACTCGTATTTGAGTGAAAAGTCTGTTGATTATATATATATATATATATATAGTTAAACAGTACATTATTATTTCTAATGGTCTTAATCGTTTGAGAAATCATCGGAAAAATATCTAACTTCGGGTAAGAATCGAACCTGCATACTACCACACCGAAGTGATAGCGTCTGAAGATCAGACGTGCTTTACCAATCGGCCCACAAATAATTTCACGGTAACCGCGATTCAGTTTAACATTTATATAGTTATTCTCCAGATTCATGTCGAACGGTTAATATCTGCTCAGATTGTATCGAATATATATACAGTGGAACTTGTTGTATGCGACCACCCCTACAGCCTGAAAAAAACTAATCGCATACGACAGGTGGTTGCTCATTAAAGACTCATGACCTATCCTCCCCACGTTCATATATTTCACTTTCCAGAATGTACATATTTTAGTATTTTACCATGTAGTCTGGTTATAAATAATTTTCTTTTTTTTAATCATATCACCCCAAGCAAGGCGAAATCGCTACTGATGCGCAGGGGCCTACGTGAGAAGAAAAAGATTGGAAAAGAGAAAGACCGGAAACCACATCCTAACCAGGAAACAAGGGATGAGCCTCTTCACCTGTTCAATAGACGTGGGTGGAGTGTGAATCGGGCGAGAGTTTAGTCTATCTACTCCAATTGAAAAAAATAAAAAATAAGAAAAAGAGTGAAAAGATTGGAAAAGAGAAAAACCGGAAACCACATCTTAACCAGGAAACAAGGGATGAGCCTCTTCACCTGTTCAATAGACGTGAGTGGAGTGTGAACCGGGCGATAGTTTAGTCTATCTACTCCAATTGAAAAAAATAAAAAATAAGAAAAAAAGAGTGAAAAGATTGGAAAAGAGAAAAACCGGAAACCACATCCTAACCAGGAAACAAGGGATGAGCCTCTTCACCTGTTCAATAGACGTGAAAATAAAATAAATGTTTTTTTACTAAGTTTCAACTTAGTAAAAGTCAAAACGGCCTTTAAACCAACAATTTAGTAGAATTTAGTCCCAAAATTAAATGAATAAAAACAAATATGGTAGAATAAATTAGAAAGAAATTCAATCTTACCACGTGCGAGCCACTGAAAGTTGAGGGAACATAAGATAGTCTAACTTTGAAAAAAATTATTCAGTATAGTTATTTTTTTAACATTAAAAACGTATTTACAACGGTTAACAAAAGAAATAAAAATTATTTATTCAAACTAGTGTAGGCTTAAAAAATCAGTTATTGCAGTCTGTGTGGTGTTTTTTATAATGTGACCATTTCGATTCTAACTGATGTTGGCGCTTATTTATTTGCTACATCATTTCTTGGTCTTTATGAACCAAAACTTTCAATTTTTTCATAGAAGTGAGTGATAGTAAAAGAAAACCTGCGATAATATCTGGAAAAATAAACAAACATACAAGAAAAAATGACAGAGAGAGAGAGAGAGAGAGAATAAAACGATTGGGAAAAAATAAAGATAATGAAAGAGAAAAACATAGAAAATTTAAATTTCACATAGATTCAAAACGAAGCTGCTATCAACCATCATAGACAATCGCACATACCTCCCATTAGCACGGAACAGGCTTGCCTCCCAGAGAGTAAAACACTAGGCCTCCTTGGTCTCACACTCTCAGCGGACCTCAAATACAATGACTATATCGAATCCATTGCTAAATCCGCTGCTATGAAAGTCGGCTCTATGTACAGAGCCCGGAAGTTTTGAATCTAGCCAGCACATCTATAAATCTACCATCCGCCCGTGTATTGAATACTGCTGCCACATCTGGTCAGGTGCCCCTGCTATCCTCCTCGGGGTTCTTGACAAGGTACAACGGAGAATCTGTAATGTGATCGATACCGACTTGGCAGACCGACTGCAGTCACTCACTCACCGGCGTGATGTAGCTTCCCTGTGCCTCTTTTATAAATACTTTCACGACTTCTGCTCCGATGAACTTAAATCACTGGTGCCCCCTAGGTATGAATTTGCACGAGATATAAGATTAGTTACTAGGTCCCACCCTTTTACAGTGAAACAGATAAGATGTAACCGCAATTTCTACTCTAAGAGCTTCTTTTCTCGCACTTCCCGCCTGTGGAATTCCCTTCCGTATACTTGCTTCCCCGACGGCTACAATCTCCAGGAGTTTAAATGTAAGGTCAATAGACCCCCTCCTAACACACTAACTCGCACCCATTCTCTCAAACACTTTTCCCATCCACGCAACCCTCATCCTCGGTATCCTTACCCGTCAACACCACCTCCTTCTGACATTTCCTATCACTTCCCCTATGCAACCCCCTAACCACTCTTCCTCATCACTTTCCCCTATATAACCCCCTAACAACTCTTTCTCATCACTTTCCCCTATGTAATCCCCTGCGCAACAGTGGCAGTGAAATGCCTTGCTTGGGGTGAAATGATAAAAAAATGTGATTTTTTTCTCCTACGCCCGAATTTATCCAAATTGGTACAGAAACCGACAAATCTCTTGAACTTGTCAAATGTAATAAGTACATGTTAATACAAGAAAGCCGCCGTTTGACCACCGCTATTTCAACAAATAATAAAAATTTAACACTTCACTACAAAAACAAAACAACGAGTGTTTCTGGTTTAGATTAAAGGAAAATGAAATAGATTACTAAATTAAATTCTCCTAATTAGAAGTTAGGACCACTTTAACAAAAATTGATTTTTGTTAAAGTGGTCGCTTGATCAGTGATTTTTATTCTTTTATGCGTTTTGGAAGAGGTCGCTCACTGGGGGTCAAATAACATTAGCAAATCGTCCGTGCATAGAAAATGGGTCGTTAATAGCAGGTGGCCGATGACGACGTGGGTCGCATACAGCAGGTTCAACTATATTTGTTTCGTATTTGAGTAGCAATTTCACTTTTAAACAAGACAACTTCAACTATTCTATTAATCATTATCAAGGATATAATTGTTTAAACTGAATATGCAGATTTTTATAGATATTTTTCCAAACACGGTCAGTATGACATATTGAATTTCACAGTAGGAAAGAAACATTATTGTCGTTTAAAAGTAGGTAGAAATGAAGGTTTGAAATAGAATTTGAAAAGTGCTCCTATACAAATCTTCTGCACATATATAAATCTACCATCCGCCCGTGTATTGAATACTGCTTGCACATATATATATCTCTACCATCAGCTCGTGTATTGAATACTGATTACCCATATAAAATCTACCATCCGCCCGTGTATTGAATATTGCTTGCACATTTATAAATCTACCACCCGCCCGTGTATTGAATACTGCTTGCACATATATAAATCTACCATCCGCCCGTGTATTGAATACTTCTGCCACATCTGGTCGGGTGCTGCTGCTATCCACCTAGGGGTCCTTGGCAAAATCCAACGGAGAATCTGTAATGTGATCGATACCGACTTGGCAGCTCGGATACAGACACTTTCTCATTGGTACAATGCGACTTCCTTGGATCTCTTCTACAAATACTTTCACCGCTTCTGCTCCGATGAACTTAGCTCTCTGCTACCCCCTATGTATAAATTTACTGGAGCCACAAGATTAGCAACTAGGTCCTACCCTTTTACTGTGAAACCAATAAAATATAAACGCAAATTCTACTCCCTAGGCTTTTTTTCTCGCACTTCCCGCCTGTGGAATACTCTTCCGTTTACTTCTTTCCAGACAGCTACAATCTCCAAGAATTTAAATGTAAAGTCAATAGTCATCTTCTGTCTCACTAACTTACACCCTCTCTCTCTCATGCTTTTTTTCTCCATCCATCCCACTCTCATCAGTAATCTCATCCTTCATTTAACCACTTTACTTTAACAACGTTTTTTTTTTTTTAACGAATTACTTTCCATTTCTTCTACGACCATCTACAAGGGTAAATTACAAAGACAACATATTTTAACTAAAATCTCTATCCTGACATGATAGTAATTTTTTAAAAAATGGGCCAAACATGTGAGAAAATAAAAAATAAAAAATGGTGGAAATAAAAAGAAAAATAAGCTAAATAAAAATTAGCTAGAAAAATAAAAAAAAAGGAATTCTAAAACTAAAACTTCCCGGCGTCTCTTGTTCGTGCGCATGCGTAGTCACATCAATATAAACAAACCTAATTCGATGAAGTTCTAAGGACCGAAACACATTAATCGAAAACTTTTCCACTTTGTCATGCATGCTTACTCCAAAAATGTTCTGGATATGTAAAAATTGATAGTATTTACATTACTCGGACTATTGTCCTCATCTTTGTTCTCATTTTGTACTACGTTTCGGCCGTTGTGGGCTCCGGCCTTCTTCAGGTGCTAGAAATCTCGAACCGAACCCTATATATCCTTAAGGACAAATGGCCCAGTGGATATAGACGTTGGTTAGTTTCTGACTTGATTTTTAGAGTTGTGAGTTCAATACCAGGCTACAGCAGTGGTAACCAAGTAACTTGCCGGGTTAGAGAGAGATAAATCATGCCTTCTAATCAAAGTTTTACGCAAGGAATGAGAATGATATACCCCAGTGATTGTAATAAAGGGTTTGATTCGAAATTCGTAGCACCTGAAGAAGGTCGGAGCGTACAACAGCCGAAACATCGTACAAATGACAACAAAGATGAAGACAATAGTCCGAATAATATAAATAGTGTAAATACCAACTCATCTCAGAAATATAGCCAAATAATAAAAATTTATATAGCGTTATTCTTTATCCTTACTTAATTATTAATTAATTCAGTCCTTCGTTTCGTTTGTGCAAATTCGCCGATCGCTTTCGTGTAGAAAGCATCAATATCTCGCTGTTTCTTTCTCTTCTTACTTGCACTTTGGCGGAATCGACCCAGGCCATTTTGTATAGAGTATTTCAGTGGAAGTGATGCAGTGTATTGCGGGAGTCTTGATGATTAGTAATAGACACTACGCTAGCCGGGGACAAAAAGTTAGATATGAGCGCAACTATAAACGAAGAAAAAACATGCAAAAAACTTTCCGGTGAAGAAATGTTGATACATTCATAGTAATCAATAATTTTTTTTTTTTAATTACAAGTTTTTTTTTTCTTTTTTTTTTTTTCAGGATGTGCGTTGTGGTGCAGTAAATATTGGCTCGGAACAAGAAATCAGGGAGCAGAGTTCGAATTTCAGTTGAATTCCCTGCATTCACTTAGGCATAAATACCCTTGGAAAAGATATTAATTCTGGGAAAGCAAAATCAAATTGTTCAATCCATTTTTATGTTGCGAACCAAAATGCAGCTAATTTCACAGCTTTTTTTTTTTTACACTTCTCGTTTTAGGTTAACCCTAGAGTTTTCTAACCAGATATTTCAGGTTTTCTGCACCAATCCATACAGCTGTCACGGGATTGATATGCAAAACAGGATTCGTCTCTACTAATTTCACTGGTTCACAGTTTATCCTAAGAAACGAAGAAATAGGCGATTTTAAAAATGAAAACGAAAAAGATTGTAAAAATATTTCTTTTTTAATACACAAACTCTTTACCCTGGAAATATATAAGACATGCATTGCATGCCTCGCATACATGGATCTTTCATCACTGCTATCTATCTATCTATCTATCTATCTATCTATCTATCTATCTATGTGCATGAGTGTGTGTGATTGTGTGTGTAATAGAGAGAGAGAATGAGAAAGAGAGAGTAAGTGAAAGTTAGAGTGAGTGAGGGAGAAGAGAAATAGAGATTTTTTTGTCTCCCTTGGGTTTTGTGAACGGCAAAAAAAAGAATTGTTTACGCGTTTCTATTTTCCGAGAATGAACAGAACCAAACTAAAATAACTAACGATTTTTAAATACACACACACACACACACACACACACACACACATATATATATATATATATATATATATATATATATATATATATATATGCTAAAGTAATTTTTATTCAATAATTAAAAAATACTACATTTTTTCTGTTTTGCTTTTGCGATATTTTAGTCTAATTGCGTCTCTTCTCTTCTACTCATTACTCTTTCTATTTCTCTCTTTCCTTTATACTCCTCTCTCTCTCTCTCTCTCTCTCTCTCTCTCTGTGTGTGTGTGTGTGTGTGTGTGTGTGTGTGTCTAAGCTTGTGATTAACTATGTATGACTCCATTATACAAAGAATTTTCCATAAGAACGGACAATAATATACTATAGATTATGGTGGATTTTACAAGTAGATAAGTGTCATAAATGATAAAAAATAAAAACCCCATATTCAGAGAACTTAAAAAGATTACTTGGTTACTTATTATTGTACTTACAATTATTGTTATATAACACAAATAATAGTCAGTGTACTATTTAAAGAAATTAGCTCTAAATAATCAACAGTACATTTTTATAGTCATTTCTCCCTTATATAATTGCCAGGGAAAACTTTTCGGCATTTATCAGTTATGTGACTACATATTTTTTAGGCGAAACCTAACCCTATATAAAAGCCAGCTGTAGAAAACTGACCATGGGAATATTTGTAGCTGTTAGTATATGGAATAATTAAAATTTAAAGATTAATATTTATTATTAAATATTTTATACTCCTATGTCAATGTTTATTGTTTTAAAAAAACTATGTTTAGAATTCTCATACGACACTAATATTCAGAGAACTTAAAACGTTTACTTGGATACTTATTTTAGTGTAAGATTTTACTTCCAATTATTGTTATGTGACACAAACAATAGTCAGTGCATTATTTATCCACTGATGAACAGTGACTTTTTATAATCAACTGTTATTTTTCTTAACTAAGACTGATTTTACATTAACATAAGTCGCGATGATATATATATATATATATATATATATATATATATATTAACGCTTGGACGACCATGTCACTTTTCTTGGTAAAAGAATTCACTCAGTAGGTGGCCGTTACTAGAAAGGTCTTCAGCCAAGTCTATAGGACCAATTCCGTTTCTGCTATTTAACCCATAAGTGGTGGTTAAGTGGTGGATTTGCGAGTAAGTCAATGTAACGAAATCGACTGGCATCATTGATTCTGCATTTCGAGCCGTTATGCACCACACCATCTGCACATCAAAGATTACTGCACCTGATATTTCCAAGCGGGCGGCTATCCATCAAGGTGCTGAGTGGGCACAAAGTTGCTTACTTTCGATGATCCCACGAGAAAAGGTGTTTCAACGTGATATGAAAACATTAATACTTATTTGTACTTGTAGCGGCATCCACCCTAGCCATTTTGTATAGAGCATTTCGGTGGAAGTGGTGCCGGATATTGTGAGAGTCTTGATGATTAGTAATAGACAATACGCTGGCCGAGGACAAAAAGTTAGATATGAGCGCCACTATAAGCGAAGAAAAACATGCAAAACACATTCCGGTAAAGAAATGTCGATACATTCATGATAATCAATAATAATTATATTTTTTTAATTGCAAGTTTTTTTATTCAGTATGTGCGTTGTGGTGCAGTGGATATCGGCTCAGAACGAGAAATCAGAGAGCCGAGTACGAATTTCAATCGAATTCCCTGCATTCACTTACGCGCAAATACACTTGGAAAAGGTATTAATCCGTCTCTTCCCTCCAGTTATGGGTTAAATAACAGGGCAACTTGGGTTCTATAGCCTTTACTGTCAACCAGTCTAACACAGAAAGCAATGCCAACCTACTTATTTACTCGTGGAACCAGACTGGCAACAAGGTCCAACCCATTTACAGTTAGATCAACCAAATGTTCCAACAGATTCTTTTCTTGTGCTTTCCTCGTGTGGAATTCCCTTCCATATACTTGTTTCATGACTGCTACAACCTCCAGGAATTTAAATGCAATGTCAATACCCATCTCTTATCCACTTGACTCCAGTTCTTTCTACATCACCCTATATATATATATATATATATATATATACTTTCCTTTCTCTCTACCTTTGTGACTGTCATCACACCTGTGTACCCATTCTTCTCTTACCCTTTCTCTGACACACCCTGTAACTGGTCCGTCTTTCTCTTCACTATCCGCCTGTCTAAACTTTTACTCTTATGTAGCCCCCTGCGCATCAGTGGCAGTACCGCCTTGCTTGGGGTGAAATGATTACAAAAAGTTGAATTCGTTGCTTCCATTTACGCGCAAATACTCATGGGTAACTTGTTAATCCGTCTCTTTCTCTCCAGCATATTGGGTTTTATAGCTTCAAATGGTAACCAGTCTACCGAAGAAAGCCATGGCAACCTACTGCGGTATAATCTTCTGCCCAGTCAGTCATGTCTTTTTCGAGACATGATCGCACAAAGCGTGTATCACGTATGACACTTAACTGTCTGACTTTTGATATTCGATTTAATGCTTCCAGAGCTTTATAAGGTTTGAAAAACCCGTATTTAAGTAATGCTCTAATCAATTTACTGCTTTAGATAAATTATGAAATAAGTAGCGAAATGATCGTTCTAAGTGACATAGTTAATCGACCGTTGTTATGTGGCTTTCCTCGGTCTTTTCTACAAGTATTTTCATGGCTACTGCTATAAGAAGATTCTTTCACTGGTGCCCCGACCACATACTTGTCAAGGTCTCACGCTTTTACTGTCGAAATAAAAATATGACCGCTTCTTCTACTCTAAGAGTTCCCTTTTTCGCACGTGCCGTTTGGGGAACTCTTTCGTTTGCTTGCTTCCCTGATAGCTACAACCCCCCAAATTTCAAATGCAACGTCAATTACAATTTTCTATCTTCTCGAACTCCGTTCATCTTTTATACTTTCCTTAAAACCCACTGAACTCTTTTCTTAATATTGCAGATTATTTTTTGTATATTATCGAGAATATTTCCATATATGTAGGCTCCACCCATTTACAACCTGATATATCTCAGAAAAGAATATCAGTGTAAAGATTAGTGGAAGAATGGTACTCGACACTGGAATATGATATAACGGATTTATTGTACTAAGGTACAATAAGATCAGAATAGCAATCAACGAGTAGGAGCGGAATAAACTATCAAATAGAGAATGCCTTCGCTTATGACGTATGCTTATGTGTATTTATTTTTTAAACTTACAAACTTACAAAATTATGGCACAAGGCCGAAAAATGGGGAGGGGGAACAAAACTCGGGTTGGTCTACAGATACTCTATCCTATATCTAGCTAATCAGATTCGCGACCCATACATACGTTACAATGATTCTCATTCACCATAAAAATTTGTCCATCAACACTCATACTTGTCGTGCACCAAAATACCGCAAAAACATACCGAGGACCTACAAAACGCCCCAAATGTACATAAAAATTTGTGGTTTGTACAATAAATTACAAAAATAACTTTAAAAAATTTTTCATGAAATGACATGATGGGAAGGGGTTATGAAGAAACAAAAAATCCCAAAACAAAACAATTTCAAATGAATATATATACATCGTGTTAGTAAGACCCAAACACACCCTCATAATTAAAGAGGCCGCTGTATTCTGCCTTAAAAGGACAGAATCAAGAAGCTCTCTTTCTTAGGGGAATGGAGATGCCGGGTACAAAATAAATTGGACAGGAGAATATATAAGGCTGACCCAGCCGAGAATGAAAAACGGGACAAAATAACAATGGACAATGGGGATCTCGAACTGGATCATAACAAAAGCAGTGGAGCCGGGAACAGGCCGGGACAAACACATTCACTCACATTAACTAGATACACAAAAGAATTCTTACCTTAACCGCGGGAGGGGTTCCAAAGGAATCCACCCCGATACGACTAGCAGATCTAAAAGAGAAAATCAAGGCTAGCCCCGGTCACACGAACCAGGCTGCAATTATCCACCTTTCGCTTTCCATTATGGGGTATGCTAAGATGTTCCACTAACACAATTAAAACAGTCAAATGTAACTGCCAATTCTAATCAATCGTTTCTACTCAATAAAACTGATTGAGTAGAAGTGGCAGTTACATTTGACTGTTTTGATTGTAAATGGTTGGAACCTAGATGTGTTTCAATATTCTCGATAACATACAAAGAATAATGTGCAATATTATTGCGCAGTATTATTGTTCCTGACTTGGCATTTTGGCTTCGTTGACTTTCCTAGAGTTGTTATGTATCTTCCCTATTCCTTTTCTATAAATATTTTCGTAATAATTGTCCTGATGAGTTTTCCTCTTTGGTACCTTGGCTTTATGAATTCAAGCGTATTGTTAAATTGGTGGTAATATCTCAAACTGTTGCCATATCTTGTCGGGTGCCCCTGCAATCCACCTAGGGGTCCTTGACAAAATTCAACAGAGAATCTGTAATGTGATCGATCCCGACTTGGCAGCTCGGATACAGCCACTTTCTCACCAGCGCAATGTGGCTTCGCTGTGTCTCTTCTACAAATACTTTCATGGCTTCTGCACAGATGAACTTAGGTCACTGGTACCCCCTATATATGAATTTACTCGAACCACAAGATTAGCAACTACGTACCACCATTTTACGGTGAAACCAATAAATTGTAAACGCAAATTCTACTCCCTCAGCTTCTTTTCTCGCACTTTCCGCCTGTGGAATTCCCTTCCGTTTACTTGCTTCCCTGACAGCTACAATCACCAAGAATTTAAATGTAAAGTCAATAGTTATCTGCTATCTCACTAACCTGCATCCTCTCTATGTTCATTTCTTCCTCTACTCCACCCTCATCAGTATTCTCATTCTTCTCTTACCCTCTTCTTGACACTCCCTGTAACCTTTCACTCTTTCTCGTAACTTCCCTCCTATGTAACCCCCTGCAAAACAGTGGCAGTAAAACGGCTTGCTTGGAGCGACACGATTATAAAAAAAAATATGTGCAAGGGCTCGACGTAATCATAAGTTCTATGCTAACATTTTCTTTTCTCACACTTCTCGCTTGTGG
This sequence comes from Ascarosepion bandense, assembly GCA_037127315.1. Taxonomy (NCBI): domain Eukaryota; kingdom Metazoa; phylum Mollusca; class Cephalopoda; order Sepiida; family Sepiidae; genus Ascarosepion; species Ascarosepion bandense. The sequence goes on from JBBBDQ010000900.1 coordinate 1,328,416, forward strand.
AAATCTTCTTCGACTTCTTGCTTACTAGTCAAATTTGATCTACAAAAATTTAAATGCAGTGTCAATGATTATCTTCTGTTATCTGAATTCTAGCTTTTTTATTGTTTTCTCTCTCTCTCTCTCTCTCTCTCTCTCTCTCTCTTTCTTTCTTTCTTTCTTTCTTTCTTTAATAATGTTATTTCTCTAAGATTATTTCACAGTGAGTAATACATTGTACCTTAGTGGATTTATTGCCTTGCTTGAGGGAAATAATTAAACAAAAATCTATGTAAATAAGTTTAAAATTTGTCGAATCTTATTAAGTATATCTTTCTCATCCATACATGTTCTAGAAAGGTGTAATACTCTTACCGTTGGCAGATTTGGGTGGGGAAAAAACTACATGGTATTGATTTTGTCAATAGAAGTGTCATTCTTCAGAATATCAATTCAATTCTTCATTCAATAAATTCAATCCAACTGCACAAACCATATTCTTTAAAGCCAACAGGTTTCGCACCAAGAGAATTTTTTATTAAATCAGATTATTGAAACAGTTTCTTAGCCTAAAAAGCTTTCAAAATAAGGAATCAATTCAATGTTATCAGAATTTTCTTTACTCTAAGTCTTAGGCCCTTTCAACGAGGAATAAAAAAAAATAATTCTACAATTGGATTTTACCATTTCTAATACGCCATCAAATTTTATACTTTAAATCAATATTTTCACAATAAAATTTCACCTATACTGATAAAAATTCCAGGGTATATTTTTATAAATATTATACCGTTTGTGTTTCAACTTTTAACAATTATCCTTATTTTTTTTAAATTAAGATAAGTGTCATGTACTGAAACAAAAACAGTATATTTTTAATAAAAATACATTCATAACTTTTTTGTGATTTCAGGTTCATTTATAAATACCCTAGCAGTATAGCCGGGAGTTGCTCGGGTGTAATGAAAGCTTTAAAACTAATCCATGGTCCTGAAGCTCAGAGTCTTTGGACGTTGGCACGAAAGACTAAAAAGCAATAGTTATTTCCAGTTAAAGCGAAACCGTAGTCAGTCAGTTGAGTGCCACACGTGAAACAAGCTTGGGCGATCATGTCTCAACAGAGATATGACTGACTGAGCAGAAGATTATCCTGCAGTAGGTTGCCATTGCTTTCTGCGGTAGACTGGTTGCCGACCAAGACTATAGAACCCAATCTGTTCTGTTATTTAACCCATAACTGGAAGGAATAGGCGGATTAATACTTTTCCCAAGGGTATTTGCGCGTAAGTGAATGCAATGAATTCAGCTGGAATTCGAAATCGGCTCACCCGATTTCTTGTTCTGAGCCGATATCCAATGCACCACAATGAAAGAAAAATGAATGGATGTAAGTCAAATTTTGACTTCCTGGTATCGATATCAAATAAGTTTTTTCGTCGTAAACTGAATTTTGAAGTCTGTTTATCTGCCTGTATGTTTGTATTTTTTTTTTTTTTTGCAGCCCTTTTATTTTAGTTTTTGCTTCGGGTTTGGCTCTAAGTAGGTATAATTGTAGTTCTTAGTCTCAGCCATGATAACATTTACTCAGAGGACTTATTTAGCCTTCAAAATTCAGTTTAGGACGAAAAAACTTATTTGATATCGATACCAGGAAATCAAAATTTGACTTACATCCATTTATTTTTCTTTCAGTCTACGGTTTCGCTTTAACTGGAAACAACTATTGTTTAAAAAGCAATATTTGTTTCCAGTTAAAGAGAAACCAACTTCCAAAGAGTCTGAGCTCCAGGACCATGGATTAGTTTTAAAGCTTTCATTACACCCGAGCAACGCTGGGCTATACTGCTAGTTATTTATTAATGGAAAATACATTAATTTTGGCACATGGCTGAAAAAGGGAAATGAAGTAGGGTTGGTCAACATTGACTATCTTTGATCAATCCAATCAGATTCATGGCCTTTTATTTCTTAGAATTAACTCATTCACCACAAGAACTTATTCAATCATCTATATACCAAAATAACACATATTCACAGAAAACCTATAAAAATCCCATGATATAAAAATTTCTTGTATCCGCATATCGTTCTTTCAGTAATAAATTAGAACACTCTCAGCTATTGGCGTGTGTGTACATGATATATCACACGCTAAAAGTTTGCCTCCTTCTACCGAGCGCCCATAGCTCAGAGGTAGAATCGCCGACTGACGCCAACTCGGGTTTTAATTTCATTTAAAATTTGACTTTTTCAACATTTTTATGTACATGCAATATATTTTAATATTAAAATTTTAAAGATTTAGGCCACTTTGATGTCTTCTTGCATTTTATTATTTACTTACTATTTTTTATTTTAAATTTAAATTTATATTTAAATTTTAAATTTTTATCTACATGTAATCGTAGAATATTTAACTTTATAATCTTGTCTCCGGTCGGGTTTCAATCCTGGGTTAAAAAACAATCGGATGTCTAACCGTACTGATGAGCTGTGATACAGCAAAATAGATCTGTTTGCGAATGACTATATATATATATATATATATATATATATATATATATATATATATTGTGACGTAAATTAATGAATATACGTATGAGGGGGTGTACAGGTGCATAGTATTATTATTCAGGTGTTAATAAAACAGTGCTCAATGTATGAACAGATTTGTATTATATATAGTCATCCACAGACAGATCTCTTTCGCTGTATCACAGCTCATCAGACCTTTTAGCGTATATCATTATACGCGCCCAATAGCTTCTTTCTCTCCGCCAAGCGCCGATAGCCTATATATATATATGTTTCATTAAGCATGGCAGACAAGTTTTTATGGTTAAGTTTTTATGTATCCGAGCGCTTTCGGCTATACATTTAGTCATTATCGAGGATGGATATTATTTTATGGTAACATTAAAATCCACAAACCCAGAGACTTGGGCATAATAACTTGCCTGTCATTTTTAAGGAAGCATACATAAAAGAGAGATTGACGTCCCATATATATATATATTCACAGGGCCGGTGATGAACCCAGAAAGCGTAACTAAAATATGGAAAAATCTTTAAAATAAACAGATGTTAGTAGGACCCGTTCGTTCACCTTACAAAACAATAATAGTGGTCGCCGTATTCTTGCTTGTGAACAGAATCAAGAAGTACACTCACTACTGGTGAGGAAAAGATAAAAATAAACAGTGAAGAGGGAAAATTAAAAGCTGACCCAGTCGAGATAAAAATAAGGTTAAAAAAAAAAGAACTAGTGGGGTCGGAATCTCGACATGGATCATAAGAATAGAGAATGCCAGGAACAGACCAAGAACAACACTTACTTGAATTAACCAAATAAACAAAGCATGCCTAACCTGACCAGGTGAGGGCTTTTACAGGAAACCGCCGTGTTGTCTTCAAGAGGACTGTAATAGATTCCAAATATATCGGATGTGTAATAAATTTGAAAATCATTATCTATTAAGTCCTATAAAATCCCCGGTGTACTATATGGCCACAGGCTCACTCCACAGATTTTTTCCGTTGCGTTTTGTGTATAAAGTACATTTTTTACAAGATGTCTTCATATTCAACCTGCTTTGAATACAGATTTGTTTTTCTCATATAGTGATTGTGATGTATAGTTTGTCCTGCGATCAACATCCATCTGTATGAGAAAAAAATGGAATTCATATTGTCTCGGCTGGAATTTAAATTCGACATTGCAAGCCCACTTTCAGCGTTGATACCGTTACGCTATTCGCATGCCTAAAAACAAATGCTACTTGATTCAAATGTATTAGAAATTCTAAAACCAACTCCTGAATCCTCATCATGATATCGCTTACACGAAATGGCGAAATGGTGCTATGAGATGGCGTGCAAAGTTATCTGGCTTAACTAACATTTTTCTTCTGTGGCTAAACCTAAAGAATTGCTTTTAGAACTGGATATTTTTTCTACCTCGCTAATAAACGATCAGGGTGTGCGTTGTGGTCCAGTGAATATCGGCTCGGAACGAGAAATCGGGGAGCCGAGTTCGAATTCCAGTTGAATTCCTTGTATTCACTTACGCGCAAATACACTTGGGAACGGTACTAATCCGTCTCTTCCTTCCAGTTATGGGTTAAATAACAGGACAGATTGGGTTCTATAGCCTTGGCTGGCAACCAGTCTACCGCAGAAAGCAATGGCAACCTACTGGGGGATAATCTTCTGCCCAGTCAGTCATGTCTCTTTCGAGACATGATCGCCCAAGCGTGTTTCACGTATGGCACTTAACTGACTGAATACACTATCAGGTTTGATTCTGTAAAAGGAAATTGAACAAAGAATATGCTGCACCAGAGGTATTTTCATCAATTTCTAAAAAGCCAAAATATCAACATGAAAACTCGAGTTATTTTCTAAAACCTAGTCGTTAGCTCGAGACATTCATATGAATGTCGTGCATGGCGCCAAACCCCTCCATAAATGCCTAATTTATCTATTAATTTATGTTATACAGCTATATTGTACCGTTTTCTAAAACCAATGGTTAAAAAAAACTTTGAACGATTGAAACCTGAGGATTTGGGATAAAAATCATTCTTCTTGCAATTATTTCGAACTTTCGTTCTCATCTTGTTATAATAGACACAACGTTTCGACCAACTACCCTCTGGTCATCATCAGGTGTCCATAGATTTGCTGATGTAGATTATTTCGTTCATTATTGTGAAATATCCTGTGAAATCAATTATTGTTCTTTCATATTGTCTTTGGTTCGTCACTACCAAGTCCAAGGATCGAAATCATTACCACTAGATGATAATAACACATGTATAACCAACTACTACGCCACCATTCCGAAGGACTTTATTGGTGTATTTTTGGAGCCTTTTTTATTCAATGTCAGATGGATTTTGACAAATAGATTATGTTAGTGGGTTCGCGTCACTTGTCATAATTTGTATTTTATTTCTGAGATGAGATAAGAACAACGAAGATGAAAATAAAAAGGCCCCACTGCTGTTCATCTCAGTGTTCTTGACAGGCTCCAAAGGAGAATCAGGAACGTGATAGGTATCGACTTAACGGCTCGACTCCCACCGATCATCTCTTAACCGCTTGATTCTAGTTCTCTCTACATTACCCTGTATATTTTTTCCTTTCTCTCCACCTTTGCAACTGTCATCACACCTGTATTCCCATCCTTCTCTTGCTCCTTTCTAACTGGTTCGCCTTTCCCTTCACTCTCCTCCTATCTAATATTTCACTCTTATGTAGCCCCCTAATCTTTTTACTCTTATGTAGCCCCCAGCACATTAGTGGCGTTACCGCCTTGCTCGAGTGGTACGATTAAAAAAAAGTTTGAAATACGAAATGTTTATATTACCATTACCAATATTTTCGCAGTAAAAATCTACATGAAAAAATCCGTGTGCCAACACTAAGTTCAATCACAACTCTGGTGTGTATTGTATAGCAGGTAACGTAGTAAGAAAAACGGGGTCAAAAATCCAACCTTCTCTTTACAACAACGAAAATCACACTTTCGTTCACCAAGCTCAAAAATCGTACTTTCTCTCTCAATGCTTAAAAATCTGTCCCCCAGTAAACAAAAACAACGTCCTTTATTCAGCGAGCAATTTTTCTGATTGACCACGCCAGACAGAGAGAAAAGAAAACTAGGATAACTTCTTATACTCATTGCAGCTCTTTTTGTGCTAACAATTTTTGGTAATTTTTCTTCGGCAGACCACACACTATACACGAACTATTTTTTAAGATAGGTGATTTTCTTTTTCGATACACTCTTTGTGGCGCAGTGGATATCGGCTCGGAACGAGAAATCGGGGAACCGAGTTCGAATTCCAGTTGAATTCATTGCATTCACTTACGCGCAAATACCCTTGGGAAAGGTATTAATCCGTCTCTTCCCTCCAGTTATGGGTTAAATAACAGGACAGATTGGGTTCTATAGCCTTGGTCGGCAACCAGTCTACCGCAGAAAGCAATGGCAACCTACTGCGGGATAATCTTCTGCCCAGTCAGTCATGTCTCTTTCGAGACATGATCGCCCAAGCGTGTATCGCGCATGGCACTTAACTGACTGACTCCTCTTTTACATAGATGACTAGATCAACTTTTGCCTCTTCACCTTCCTCACTGGAGGCACCACGGCGCCTCTTATTCCACCATCGCCTTCGACATCTGCGTCGGTCTGCATCATATTTTAGGGCTTGCACATGATTTCCACCAGGCCCAGTGATATTGGCAATTTAATTACCCTTCTTTCCTTCTCACCATCTCCAACACACTACACTCTACACCTGTTCAATAGACGTGGGTGGAGTGTGAACCGGGCAATAGTTCAGTCTATCTACTCCTATTGAAAAAAAAAAGAAAAAAGAAAAGTGAAAAGATTGGAAAAGAGAAAGCCGGAAACCATATCCTAAACAGGGAACAAGCCTCTACACCTGTTCAATAGACGTGAGTGGAGTGTGAACCGGGCGATAGTTCATTTTACGAGGATTATTTTTAATTATAGTTATCTCATGTATAAAGATATCTTCCTTTGGTTCTTCCCGAAGAGCATAAATCCGTTCTCTTCATGTCTGTGTACAGGCAAGTGATTTTCTCTTTAGACACGGGTTTATAAGTTGCGTTTTCATGTTGGATGGGCAAAATGCAACAAATTTTAAGTGATCATAAATTCATTTTGATAAGCGTACCTTGTATTCCCGTAGACTCCGCTGTGGAATATAGGGGTCACGGCTTTACCACAGCAGGCGCTGTTAACGTGGACACTGTAGCATGTAAGTTGGATTTGCTAGCTCCACTATCAACTGGTTTTAAGTTCACCTTCTAGACTTGTTGCCAACCAAAGTTAAGGATCCCTGACTGTTAAAAATATTTGCCCTGCTATTAAAAATATCAGAGCCGACTGAGGTCCCTAGCATTTGTAATAAGAAGAAAATTCAAACAAACATCCTGGTCAGTAGCTAGATGCTTGATCGCTTAAAATATTAGATCCTGTAAGCTTGCACGTGCAAGAAATTGAAATTTATTTCCTGGTTTGTGACATTCACTAATTAGGATGTGCGTTGCGGTACAGTGGATATCGACTCGGAACGAGAGATAGGGGTGCCGAGTTCGAATTCCAGTTGAATTCCTTGTATTTACTTACGCAGAAATACCCTTGGGAAAGGCATTAATCCGTCTCTTCCCTCTAGTTATAAGTTAAATAATAGGACAGATTGGGTTCTATAGCATTGGCTGGCAACCAGTCTACCGGAGAAAGGAATAGTAACCTACTGCGGGATAATCTTCTACCCAGTCAGTCATGTCTCTTTTGAGACAAGATCGCCCAAAGCGTGTATCACTTATGGTACTTAAACTCTCACGGTGATAATGAAAAAACAAAAATTTACAAGCGTACATCTGATCAGGGAATACAAAAATGATATAACTAAATATAATTTTGTATATATATATATATATATATATATATATATATATATATATATATATATATATATATATATATGTGTGTGTGTGTGTGTGTGTGTGTACCTGTATTAGCTCTGTATATTTAGTTCATTTGTGCTGGGTGTGTATTGAGTACTTTTTCAAACTACCGTCTGCTGGTCTAACCAGCCACTCCTGGTTTGTATAGATAGATAGATAGATAGATAATGAACAAACTGGCTAGATAGATAGATAGATAGATTAGATAGATAGATAGATAGATAGATAGATAGATAGATAGATAATGAACAAACTGGCTTAGATAGATAGATAGATAGATAGATAGATAGATAGATAGAATAGAATAAAGATAGATAGATAGATAATGAACAAACTGGCTAGATAGATAGATAGATAGATAGATAGATAGATAGATAGATAATGAACAAACTGGCTTAGATAGATAGATAGATAGATAGATAGATAGATAGATAGATAGATAGATAGATAGATAGACAGATAGATAATGAACAAACTGGCTTAGATAGATAGATAGATAGATAGATAGATAGATAGATAGATAGATAGATAATGAACAAACTGGCTTAGATAGATAGATAGATAGATAGATAGATAGATAGATAGATAGATAGATAGATAGATAATGAACAAACTGGCTTAGATAGATAGATAGATAGATAGATAGATAGATAGATAGATAGATAGATAGATAATGAACAAACTGGCTTAGATATATAGATAGATAGATAGATAGATAGATAGATAGATAGGACTGTTAATATTAGATTTAGCCGATTATCTTCCAACCTTAAGATCTTTAAAGAAAATAAAAAAATGCATGGCAAATCTCCACAAAGCGGTTGTAAAGATAGATTAACATCTGTTAGTAATTCTGAATAGCATAAGACTAAAAAAATATGATGTGGTTCAAACGCCTGTTCTGTAAGCTATAAAATATTATCATAGGACGGTTGTTGTTTTGTTTTTTTAATTAATAAGTAAACACTTTCAAAAAAATAGCACTCTAAAAAAATAAATTATTAGAAAATGTGTTAAGATTGGATATTCCTGCACTAATAACATTATACAATGTCATTAATTTGCATAATAACCGGATTTTAAGGAATTTCTATGGAAACCCGGTATTTTACCCTGCAGATCCAAGGAAAACTGTCCTGTTAAAGGTACATGTAGATCTACCAAGGTGATCTACCAAGCTACCATTTCCTATAAAGAGAACAAAATAATTATTATAATTATTATAACGAAGATTTTATTCTCATAGGCACGTGATTAATTATAATTAAAATGGCTATTTGTTTAAATTAATATTATTATTTTATTTGTACTTAAGATAATCCACTTATAATATACAAATTTTAGCTTATTTGTACTTATGAAAAAAACCCTTATAACTTAAAAAATATAGCTTATTGTACTGATTATTTGTTTAATTTACTGTTAACACATCACTCAATAATCCCTGGCCTAACCAATAAAACAACAACTTTTAGGCAAAATTCAACTTTATTCATTAACATAGTCTCTTTCTAGGGTGATACATTAATTCCAACGCTTCTCTAATAATTCGATGCCGTTTTTGTAGAACGATTTGTATTTGGCCTCAAAATACGCCTCAGTTTCCAATATCACTTCTTCACTGGACCCAAATCTCTTTCCATGAAGCATTCTTTAAAGGTTTGCAAATAGCTGAGGACCAGACCTGGAGAACAGGTGGATGCACAAGCAATTCGAAAGGCAATTCATATAGTTTTGCCATCGTTACGATCGACTTGTGACACGGTGCTTTGTCTTCGTGAAAGATCAATTTTTCTTCTTCATTTGTGGCTATTTTTTGACAATTTCTTTCTTCAAATGCACCAATAATGCAATATAATATTCACTATTGATGGTTCTTCCTTTCTGAGGGTAATCGATGAACGAAATACCTAGCGCATCCCTAACTACGGAATTCAAAACCTTGCATGTTGATGTTTGCGTCTTTGGTCACTTTGGGCGGTTTTCACCTGCTGCTGTCCACTCTGTCGACAGCCAATTTGACTCAAAAAATCTTCCTGCCTTCAAGAGTGAAGCGGAGGATCCATGTTTTATCCATTATCACATATTTACGCAAAACTCTGTCTTGTTGCATTGAAACCGTTGCAAACAACACTCTGGATCGTCGACGCGTTGTCTTTTGCTTTTTTTTTATCGATGTGAGCAAACGTGGCACCCATTTGAACACAGCTTTCTCATTGCAAAATGGTGATATGTTCAAATCTTCTGCTTTCTCACGCAGATTCAATATACAATTGGCCAAAACAAGTTTGTGTGTGTGTGTGTGTGTGTGTGTGTGTGTGTGTGTGTGTGTGTGTGTGTGTGTTTTCGAGGACAGTTGCCAGTTTGGGGTGACCTGAGCGTTCAGCATCATTTGTGTCTGTACGAACGCATTTAATATCAGCACACCACCTCTTAACCGTTGTTTCCGACGAAGTAGAGTCGAAAATAACACTTATCAAGCCATTGTTTTGCTTAAACAGTATTTTTCCCATCAGAAAGCAATGCTTTATCAACACACGAAATTCAGATTTTTCCATTGTTTTGAAAAGTTGCAACAATAGTTTAACTTAAATAACTATAATTTGTAAACTAATAATCCGATTGGGCCCAAATTTTGTCACGTGTCATTTAAAGGATGTCTTCATAAAAATCATGTGGGTTTTATATTAGTGGTGCCATCTATATGTCAGGCCTGGGACTTATTGACTAATGTGTTGTTATTTATTTGTACTTATGATAACCCATTTATAACTAATAAAAAATATTTAGCCTATTGAACTGGTAATTTTATAAATTATTATTTTATTCGTACTTATGAAGAAATTGCCTTAAATATATATTTTAATATCTTAGTTCATTATTCTTATCTTTCTTTTGGTTTTTATTTTATTTTTTCCCAACGTTTGAAGGCTTTCGGCCATATCACGTTGAATACACCGCTTCTCGCTCGATCACCGAAGTTAAGCAAAGTGGAGCCTGGTCAGTACTTAGATGGGTGACCGGTTGGGAATACCAGATGCTGTAAGTGTTTAGTGACGAATGTACGTTGTGGTGCAGTGGATATCGGCTCGGAAAGAGAAATCGGTGAGCCGAGTTCGAATTCCAGTTGAATAGCCTGCATTCAATTATGCACCGATACCCTTGGGAAAGGTATTAATCCGTCCCTTCCATCCAGTTATGGATTAAATAACAAGAATAGGACTGTGGGGATCCTGCCCTTAAAAACAAATCCTAATGAATCTTGATACTCGAAAAGGAAAATGTATTACTAGACACAAAGCTTATATACAAGCAACAAATGGTTGATACGCTATAAAACCAACCAACGTTTGAATTCCATTTTTTTTTCTGCTTTATATTTTTCTTCTTCTGGTTTATAATTTGACATGTCTGAATTTCCGCAGCGAAACACTAACGTCTAGGAAATCGAACCAACACAGTTCTTATTACTTCCCACTCCACTTCATTCACTTCATTGGTTGATCTTGTTTTTATTGCTTCATTTTTAGTTATTTATTTAGTTATTTATTTACTTTAAATCTCCTTATCTATATATTACAAAACGAACTGACCACATTTTACTTACTGATGATGGTGTTTTAGCACCGACACTTTATAGCTATTAATTTGCAGTATGCAATAATAATAATAATATTTATTATTATGTCATTTTTTCATCATATTTCGATTTCTGCTTTGGTATCACTACCAACCAAGTCTGCGGGGAGACCTAAGGCAGGTAGTGGCGTGTTGTTATGACTCCATTTCATGTTTTTCTATCTTCCCTATTATCCCTAGCATTACATAGATAAAGTTTTCCTTAGTGTGTGGGCTGTACTTAATAAGACAATTTTTTGTATATCTCTTAAGCTGGGGTTTCCAGGGATTCTTTCAATGTGTTGTTTTGTTCCATTTTTTATCATTCCAAGTGCACCTACTATCACTGGCACAACTCTTGTTTTCAATTTCCACATTTTTTCTATTTCAATTTCCAGGTCTTTATATTTTGACTTTTTTTCAAATTCCTTGATTGCTATGTTACAATCCGCTGGACAAGCCATATCAATTAATAGACAAGTTTTCTCCTTCTGGTTTTTAACAATTATTATTATTATTATTATTACCATATATTTATGCTCTACTTTTGTATTGACCACTTTTTAAAGTAAATATTTTCTGTGGAATATACTTGCATTAATAACCAACACACACACACACACACACACACACACACACACACACACACACATATATATACATATATATATATATATATATATATATATATATATAAAGTGCGAGAAGCAGTAAACGTTTTGTTTAATGTGTAGATTTATTATTATTATTATTATTATTATTATTATTATTATTACTTGATTTTTGTATAGTATTATAAGTGTCCATAATGGTATTTGTCTCGCTACACGTGTTGCGAGTCCAAAGTTGACTCACTATAGGCGAATAAACTTGTGACTTTACATGTAGAATTTTGTTTGTTATCTGACAGCCTAAAATACCGTGAATATATAGATAAGTGGTCGGTGAGCAGGTCAGAAAGTTCATATGCGTGTATATTTTCTTGTTTTTTTGTTTTTGTTTTTTGTCTTTTTTTACACTGGCTCGTTAAATCACTTCCGTTTTGGGAGATCATTCATTTTTCGTTGACGAGAAAAATTTTTTTAGTGATTTGCGAAACTTGATTTCGTCTTTATACTTTAAAATTGTTTTTAGCCATTTTAATTCAATTTTACGGGTCGCCTAGTTCTTTTTGTTGTTTTTAGAAAACCATTTTTGAAACAGTTCGCAATTTTTTTAATGCGTTTGAATTTAGTGTGATTGCGCGTGTATCTTAGGATTGTCATGCACCATTAGTTTGTCATAATTTAGTTTGATGTTACAAAAGTAACATTAAACTAGATTGCACGTTCCCAATGCTTACACGAATGCAGTGGAGGTAAATTCAGAGTAATGCCTATCTACCAAAATGCAAATTATGACACATTCATGATGCAGGAGGAAATTTTATAAAAAATACAAGCTTTCCCTCAACGTAACAACATGAAAAATCTAAGACTCACACACAGACACACTAAATTCAAACGAGCTATAAATAAATTTGCGAACTTTTTTTTCGTTTTTTGGGGTCAGCTGTATATATATATATATATATATATATATATATATATGTGTGTGTGTGTGTGTGTGTGTGTGTGTGTGTGATGTTTATTATAAGTTTGCAAGTATTTTACACGTACCTTTGAAAATTTCATTCGTTCTTTAAGATAACTAAATACAATAAATTAAACAGATTTGTAATTCATCCAGTTTGCAATACGATAAGTTCAACCATTTCTTCTTATTGATATCGGAAAAAAAGTCTTTTTTGTAATTCCGACAGAGAAAGACAAATGAACCATAAATTAACAACAACGGTTTAATTTACAATAAAAATTTAAAGCATAAATTCTAACATTTTTTGGGCTTTTCATAATCTTATGAACGAAAGGAATTATTGTGTTTTCGGAATAAAATTCATATTTAAAAATTCATGCTTTTTTTTTAATTTTAATTTATCGGCTTATTTCTAATTTCATATAAAATTCATGATTTACATCATTTTTATCTATATCTAGTTTTATTTTTCCAATTTCCGACATGACCACGAATAATAATACGTATGACATTTTGACATTTTCTTTAACGACTTGTGCACTAAAACATGCACTTTCAAAAATATCAATTGTAGATTATTTTATTGTTTGCTTTTAAATTAAACAGCATCGAGCATCACTGTGACGCATTGATTTCATTTCTGGAAGTGAGATTAATGACTTTTTTCAGGTGAATTATTTCCCAGAGATTAAAACAGCTCTAAGTCAACTAATCTTTTTGAATCCTTGCAGTAAATATTGAAATGTTTTATTGTAAAGTTAATTTAATAAAATCTAACTTTTTGTGTAATCATCTAATATGTCTCCTTTGTATACTATCGGTCAAAAGTTTGTGGGAACATATTTTGGATCATGAAAAATCCCCTAAAATTGAATTTTTTTAAGGGCACTCGTACTTTATAGACACCCTGTATGTCCAATATCTGTCTATATTTCTGGGATTAGGAATTTCAATTATTTACATCATTTTCATTGCTCGGACTATTAGCCTTATTTTTGATGCAATATTCACAATGTTTCGGTCGTTGTACGCTGCGAACTTCTTCAGGTGATTAGCATTTTGAATTGGAACCTTATCACCTTGTTCAAAACTAATTTGCCAGCTTACTTCAAGCAAAGAATGGCATTCTCTCTCTCAGAAAAGTTTCATCATGGATCCAATAACTAATAATTATTTCGATTACGACCTAGTAGCTTGACTCCAGTTACTTTTTTACTGAAGAGATGTCTCATTCTGACTTCTCTACAAATATTTTCACGGTTTCTACTTTCTTAGCTCCCTGCTGTCCTCTTTCGACGAATGTACTCAAGCTACTAGATTGGTAACTAGGTCCCACCTTTTAACAGTCAAAATAATCAAATGTATCCGCTTCTACTTTGGCAGTTTCACCTCTCACACTTCCCGCAAGTGGAACTCGTTTCCGTATACTTGATTCCCTGACAGCTACAATCTCCAAGAGTTTAAATGCAACGTCAATTGCCATCTCTTGACTCCCATTCTTTTCCCGTTATTCCCTGTATCTTGTTCTTCTCCCTTTTCGTTCTACTATCGAGGAACCCTCTGTACACTAGTATTCCCTTCCTTCTCTTATCCATTTTTCAATACCCCTGTAACTTGATCCTTTTCTCTTTGCTCGCCTCTTATGAAGCTTCTGTGCAACAATGACAGTAATGCCTTGCTTAGGGTGAAAGGATTAGGTTACATATTTTCTTCTTCTTCTTCATCTTCTTCTTCTTCTTCTTCTTCTTCTTCTTTATGTGCTGTCCCTTCAGGACGTAGGTGATCATGGACTTACACTTGCCCCTATGCATTGTCATTTTTAACATTTCCTCTCTTGATATCTCTCCCAAAACCCGCTCTGCCATCCACGCTGCTTTCCCCTGTCTGTCTTTCCCTCTATCCGTCCTATGAGTATTAAATTCTCCAAGCCCTACTTCCTCATTACGTGTCCAGAAACCTAAGCTGTCTCTTTCTGATGCTAAGCATAAGTTTCCTTTTTGTTTTCATCCTTTCCAAAACCTTGTCATTTCTCATATGTTCGGTCCATGGTATCCTCAATATCCTTCTGTAGAACCACAATTTTGTTACTTCGAGTCTCTCCTTCATACTTGAGGAGATTGTCGAGCATTCGCTGGCATAAAGAAGGACAGATATTACATAACACACCAGTATTCTTTTCTTTGAAATCTTCCTATGAAATCTTTCAATAAAATCTTCCTGCCTTTCAATACTCTACTCAGTCTTTGGAATGCATTCTTAACCATGCCAATACGCTGTTGAATCTCAGTGTCGCTCTTGGCGTTCTCTTTTTGAACGCTTCCCAGTATTTAGATTTCTATCCGTCTCTTCCTTCCAGTTATGAGTTAAATAACAGGACAGATTGGGTTTTGTAGCCTTGGCTGGCAACCAGTCTACCGCAGAAAGCAATGGCAACCTACTGGGGGAGTCAGTCAACCTACTGCCCAGTCAGTCATGTCTCTTTCGAGACATGATCGCCCAAGCGTGTTTCACGTATGGCACTTAACTGACTGATACCTGCATGATTTTAGTATACTCGGCTTGTAGTAGACATTTTGGACTCGTCTTTTTATTGATGACCATACATTCAGTTTTCTTGTAGTTTATCTTTAGTTCTTTCTTTTCGTACTTTTTAATTACCTTCTGTAGGATGTCTTGTAGTTTTCTTTCCATGTCTGCTATCAGCACTGTATCATCTATAGATATATATATATATATATGTATATATTCGTGTATAATGCGATTTCATGTATCGTTCTACCGCCCGATTTTTTTTGGAATAAATTTTTGAACCCTTCAGAAAAAATTGGTCCCAACCTGACAGCTTGACCCCAGCCACTTTCTCATCGGTTGGATGTGGTTTCCCTTTGTCTCTTCTACAAATATTTTTATAGCTTCTGCACCGAAAAACTTAGGTCACTGGTGCCCCCTCCACAAGAATTTACTCGGGTAACTACACTGGCATCAAGGTCCCACCTTTTTACAGTTAGGTCAACCAAATGCAGGCGACAATTCTACTTCTCAGCTTCTTTTCTCGCGTTTTCCGCCTGTGGAACTCCCTTCCATATACTCGATTTCCTGGTGGTTATAACCTCCAAGAATTTAAATGCAAAGTCAATTACCATCTCTTATCCACTTAACTCCAGCCCTTTCTACATCACCCATGTATCTTGTTCTTTTCCTTTCTCTCTACGTTCGTAACTGTCTTCACTCCTGTCTTCACATCCTTCTCTTGCCCTTTTTCTTTCACCCCCTGTAGCTGCTTAGTCTTTGTCTTCACTCTCTTTAACTTTAACTCTCTTATGTAGACCTCTGCACATCAGTGGCGGTACCGCCTTGCTTGGGGTGAAATGAATAATAAAAAATCGTTACTGTATAAAGTTTCTTCTTAATTTTACCACCTTTTGCATAGTACTTTACTTGGTGGATTTAAAATTTTAAAACACTCGTCTCTACAAAGGTGAACAAAATATTATCTTCTTTTTTTTTATTAGAGTCACATTGATGAAATCAAACTTATGTCCAGCATCGTTTCAATTCAAAACAAGAGTGTAAGATAGTTTGGATGTTATCTGGAAGTTTTAAGGAAAATAAAAAATAAAAGATAATTTTGTCAGAACAAAGATGGGAGGAATAGTAAAAAGACAAAAGCTGCTAAGTTTTATATATATATATATATATATATATGATGGTCATTAATGCAAGTATATTCCACAGAAAATATTTACTTTAAAAAGTGCTCAATACAAAAGTAGAGCATAAATAAATATATGGTAATAATAATAATAATAATAAAAATAATAATAATAATAATAATAATAATTATTATGTCATTTTTCATCATATTTCGATTTCTGCTTTGGTCTCACTACCAACCAAGTCTGCGGGGAGACCTAAGGCAGGTAGTGGCGTGTTGTTATGACTCCATTTCATGTTTTTCTATCTTCCCTATCATCCTCAGCATTACATAGATAAAGTTTTCCTTAGTGTGTGGGCTGTACTTAATAAGACAATTTTTTGTATATCTCTTAAGCTGGGGTTTCCAGGGATTCTTTCAATGTGTTGTTTTGTTCCATTTTTTATCATTCCAAGTGCACCTACTATCACTGGCACAACTCTTGTTTTCAATTTCCACATTTTTTCTATTTCAATTTCCAGGTCTTTATATTTTGACAGTTTTTCAAATTCCTTGATTGCTATGTTACAATCCGCTGGACAAGCCATATCAATTAATAGACAAGTTTTCTCCTTCTGGTTTTTAACAATAATGTCTGGCCTGTTTGCTTCAATTTTTCTGTCTGTGTAGATGGTGTAATCCCATAGAATGGTTACATCTTCTATTTCTGTAACCGGTGCTGGATGATGTTCATACCAGTGTTTGTTTACAGCTTTTCCATAATGTTTGCACATTGCCCAATGTAAATATTGCCCAACTCTATCGTGGCGATTTTTATATTCGTTTGGGGCAAGCACAGAACAGCCTGAGATTAGGTGGTCTATTGTTTCTTGGTGTTTATCACAAAACCTGCATTTTGGATCCATATTATTATGCATAATATTTGCCTGAAAGTTTCTCGTGAAAAGACTTTGGTCTTGTGCTGCAAGTATAAATCCTTCAGTTTCAGACTTTAATCCAGATGCACGTAACCATCGATGAGTATTAACTTTGTCAACATTGGATTTATTGGCACGTACTGGATATTGGCCATGCAGAGGTTTGTCTTGCCAGCGCTGTTTCATCTTTTCAAGAGCTTTATCTTTGGCTTTCATTTTCATATTTTTTGCCGCAATAGTTGGTTCTTGGCTACTGTTTTGCTTTTCTATTATTATTATTATTATTATTATTATTATTATTATTATTATTATTATTGCATACTGCAACTTAATAGCTATAAAGTGTCGGTGCTAAAACACCATCATCAGGAAGTAAAATGTGGTCAGTTCGTTTGAAATAGAAATAATTTGTAAAAAGCATTAGAAAGAAAGAAATCTATATATTTTAAGGTATTATTGAAATTTTAATTGAGTTTTCACATGTCCCCCACCATTAGCAATAACAAAGGGTAATACGATTTTGCAGTTCACGGAAAACATTTGCCAACTGATTTACAGTAATGCCTAAAATCACATTAGTTATTTTAGCTTTCAAATCTTCTAATGAACTAGGTTTGGTTGCATACACTGTTGTTTTCACGTGAAAAACTCTAATGGAGTCAAATCTGGCAAACGTGGAGGCCAATAAAATGGTTCACCCCTTCCGATTCATCTGTTAGGAAATTCCTGATTTAGAAACTTAGCAAAGTGACAAAGAGCTCCATCTTGATGAAACACTGTATTATCTTTCAAGTTTAATTGTTCAAGCTCATTTTATACATATTATTTCTATCTCAAATACAAATAAAGTTATAATTTTTTTAAGGGTACACGGACTTTATAGACACCCTGTATGTCCAATATCTGTCTATATTTCTGGGATTAGAAATTTCAGTTATTTACATCATTTTCATTGCTCGGACTATTAGCCTTATCTTTGATGCAATATTCACAACGTTTCGGTCGTTGTACGCTGCGAACTTCTTCAGGTGATTGGCATTTTGAATTGGAATCTTATTTCGATCAAGAACATATGGTCTAGTGGATAAAAGCGTTGGTTAGATCCAGTGACTTGACCCAAAGAGTTGTGAGTTCAATACCCGGTTACAAAAAAAAAATCTTAGTTAAATTAAATAGAGAAAACTAAGACATCCGGAAGTGGTATGATTAATAGAACGCGAACAATCTACCCCAGTGATCGAAATTGAATGTTCAGATTGAACTTTCGATCACCTGAAGCATACAATGACCGAAACGTCGTCAATATGGCTATAAATGTCAGGACAACATTTCGAACAATGTAAAAAATATAAATCATTGCAATACCTCATATCAGAAATATAGACAATCATTTTGATTCATTATTTTAATTTTAGACTTAGAAACCCAAGGCATTCGATGTAGCTCTATAATAAAAATAATAAATAATTTTTTCTTATCTATTAGTCGACGTGGGTAATTTGTAAAGATGTCGTTTTTATCAGACTCCCAGAGTTACTGAACGCGATTTCAAATCTGTATCTAGTTCTTCCTTTCTGAACAATTCTACGTATTTCATAAAAAAATTATTTATTCTGTAGAAAAAAAAATCTACGGCCTGCGCAAAAATGCAGCAAAAATAGGTTGATAAAGTCAATTTCTTCAACAATTGGTGAGACTTATAATCTAGATTTTTCAGGTAAAAAAGTCAGGCTAAGAAGTATTTCTGATAGCTATCAGATCGAATTTAATCTTTGCAGTGGAACACGAAACTGCTCCACGGAGGGGCCGATGTTCTTACCAATGAACGATAGCATCTGATGAAAATCAAAACTTCTAATAAAAGTCGCCACAAGAACGGAATTTCTTCTTTTTTTTTTTTTTTTTTCATAAAAATCTTTTCTTTTTTTGATTGTTCTGATAAATATAGATTACCATTTGTGGAATACAAAATGAACACTGATTCGTTATTTTTTCTCGTTTTATGTCGTTCAGCACTGAATGACACATGCGCAGATTTTCACACACAATCACGACCTGGATATGAAATCAGAAAATAGAAATAAAAACACTGAATATTTTATGATTTTTCTCCTTGTAAAAAAGGGTTTTTGATAATTGTGTGTTTGAGTAACTGAATTCTGTGTATGTATGAGTGTGGGTATGTAAGTTTGTGTTTATGTGTGTAGAATGATTTGCATGCATTTATATGCGGAGTTTGTAGAGATTTGTACGTGTATGTGTTTTATTGGAACGTGCTTCTGTGCGTGTATCCGTACACAAGTCTGTGTATAATTGCTTTTGCGTATGTGTGTGGCCGTGCATATGTCCTTTGTAAGCGGGATCGACACTAGTATGCAGGAGATTTATACATATTTCTATCACAAATACAAATAAAGTTATAATTTTTTAAGGGCACAGGGAAAATGACTGGGTACAGTGGGTATTGAAAAAAAGATAAAAAAATGAATCGGATTTAAGAAGATAGAAAATGATGATTAACGTTGCATTTATTTTTTGTACCAATCAGGGAAGCAAGAGTTAAGCAGGTGGCAAGTGCGAGAAAAGAAACTGTTCGACTAGAAGTAACGTTTACATTTAAATATTTCAGCGGTAAAATGATGAAATCTAGATGCCAATCTAGTAGCACGCTTAAATTCACGTGAACAGAGCACCAGGAAAAAACTCGTCATCTATATTTTTAGAAAATGCCGTGGGAAGCCACGTCACGTCGGGGACAGTGTGTCGCTTAAAGAACTGTATACTTAGTTTCTTGACATCTTCTGTTAATGTAACCAATCTTCAGGTCCTGCGTATGGTGCATTCACAGACGGTTGATTTTTCTATGTATCTCCGTTGCAAAGAGTTGTTATCTGAACTCTCCTTGCTTTTCTTGAACCAGTTCTTTCAAAGGATTTCCACCTACGAAATTGCCACAAGACATTTTAATTTCCAATAATTACATTATTTGAACTAAAAAAAAGAATCTTTCTTGCTATATGTACGTCGTTTCGGGCGTTGTATGCTCTGGCCTTCTTCAGATGATAGGAATTTCAAGCCGAACCCTTTCTTACAATCACTGGGGTATATGAACATTCCTTGCCTAATGCCTTATCTGGAAGTCATGAGATATCTCCCTCTAACCCAGTAAGTTGCTTGTTTTGAACTCAAAATTCTTTGGGTCAAATTATAAGCACTAACCAACGTCTGTTTCCACTCGGCCATTTAAGGACAAGACCGACTGAATTTTTGGGACTTATAAATGTTCCTTAACCCTTTATTTTTACCAGAGTTCATATTACAATTTTTGATGTCAATGGTTTTCTCTAGTATTTTTTATGTTAATGGCTTTCTCCAGTATTTTTTACCAAAGCCCATATTCCAGTTTTTTGACACTAATGATTTTACTCTGACACTCCGTTGTATTCATCTCTATACCTGGTTGGCTTAGGAGATTTTTGAAGATATGTGCTAAAAAGTTTGTTAATCGTATGAATAATTTATGAACGTTTTTTTTTTTTTCAGTTACCAACAATATTTTGTTTATAGGTACGTTATTTAAAATAAAATTCATTTCGTCTTTTCGATTGATAAAGTCCATTGTAGGACGAAATACGGAGGCGGGAAAAACGGGAAAAAAGTTTTCCTATTGTATTATTGTTTATTTAAACACACACACACACACACAGACACACACACACACACACACACACACACACACACACACACACACACACATATATATATATATATATATATATATATATATATATATATATATATATTATTTTATTAAATTACTTTAATCCGAAACGGAAATGTAGGAAGGTAAATCCCAAGAACCTGATCCTAATTAATATTAAAAATTTTAATATTAAAAAATGATACAGGAGGAGAGCACAATGTAATTAAAATTACAGAGCCAATATAAATTAAAATAAATTTTCAAAATTCAAAAATGTTAAATGAACATTTCAACATGAAATCCCTAAGAGAGATCTCACGTCTCCTCAGCAACAGTCAGTCTATATTCAAAATGAGAATAAAAATCACATTTTGAATATAGACTGACTATTGCTGAGGAGGCTTGAGATATCTCTTAGAGATTTCATGTTGAAATGTTCATTTAACATTTTTGAATTTTGTAAATTTATTTTAATTTATATATATATATATATATATATATATATTTTCTAGACATATTCTATTAAATATAAGAGACAATGAATGTCTATTATGTTTAATCATGAGCCGTTCTAAACGTCGTATTTTTGCTTTAATTTCAGTTGAAAATAAAGACAAAAATTCTCCAACATTTGGATAATTATTTATTGGTTTTCTTCTAAGCTTTCGGCTCACATGAGCCATCTTCAGAGAGGTAGTTTAAACTGAAATATTATAAAATCCACCATCACCGACGATTTTATTTTGTGTTGACATAAAACTCCGCTTGGCAACGGCAATAGTTACCAAAAATAATAAACGCAGTTCTTAAGTTTGCGATGCGGTTTTATGACGTCACACCGCGGGATAGCGCGAAATGACAACAAAACCATCTAGTCAAATGCAATGTAATATGTTATTTCCTGTTTTAAAGTTGATTTTATTGAGTGTTGGTTGTTTTGATTTGATGTACATGGCCTCCAATATCTGCAGGTTCCTCTTACTGTGTGTATGAGTAAGGATCACCGTATTGTTGACCAAAATCTGTCTGATATTACCTACATGTTTATGTTTTTCAGAGAAATGTTGTTTAATAGTACTCTGATCAGAAAGATGACATGTAAGTCTACGGGAGAGCGTGGTTGTGGTAAAACCAATATATGTACTAGGTTTTTGATTAGTATCAGAGATGCAATCTCTGAATGGGCATGTAAATTGGTACACTACATTGGTTTTTTGTAAAGAATTTAGTTTAGTGCCTGTTGGGTTATTATAAACTATGAGGTCAATTGTTTTAAACTTTTTATAATATATAATGAGTTTAATTTGATTATTACTATCCACTGGTTTAACATTTCTACGTATTATGTTTTTGAGAGTTTTTTCATCTTGTTTATAATTATTATGTATTTGGTTGCAATAGTATAAGTTAATAGTGTTATGTTTATTTTGATGTAAACCATTATTATTAATATTATCATTATTGTTAGAGCTATTGTTAAGTTTGTTGAGATACATTTTAATTTGTTGATCAATAACGGAGTTAGGAAATCCATTATTGACTAGTGTTTGCTTAATGTTGTGTAATTCTTTATAAAATATAGATTTGGAAGAAGATATCATTTGTGTGCGTTGAAGTAAGTTTTTTATAACAGCTAACTTATATCGTTGGGGACATTCACTATTATAATTAAGAAGACACGAATTTATGCTAGTTGGTTTCCTATATAGAGAAGTAGTAAATTTATGTGTGCTAGAATCAATGAATACATCAAGGAATGGGAGTTTGTTATTAATATTGAGTTCTAATGTAAATTTGAGGACGGAGTGACTTTCAAATTTGTTTTTAAGATATTTAATTTGATCGATATTCTTAGCTAAAACAAAGATGTCATCTATATATCTTACATATATAGAGGGTTTATTGTTGTCATTAATTATTTTATTTTCTAGATTTGCCATATAATAATTAGAAAAGAGGGGACCTAAAGGAGATCCCATCGCAATACCATCTATTTGTGTATAAATATTGCCTAAGAGGTCGTGAAAGGGTACTTGTGTGGTGCATGCTAATAATAGTTTTTTTAATATAGTGGGTTTAATATTGATTGATGGGAGAGTAGCATGGTTGTATACATCACGGATAATGATGTCAATTGTTTCATGGACGGGAACATTTGTGAATAAGTTTTGAACATCCAAAGATGCAATCATTTGATTATTAGGTTTTACGGAATAGAGAATCTGTAAAAATTCGTCCGTGGAGTTAATGCTATATTTTCCAGGAAGATAGGGAGTAATTAGTTTGTTAAGTGTTTTGGAAAGGTTATATATTGGTGTGGGTATTTGAGAAATGATAGGTCGGAGGGGATGATCTTTTTTATGGATTTTTACATTTCCATAAAGGTAGCCGGGCTGATAATCACCTATAATCTTTTGAAGTTTATAGGATCCTATTTCAGCATTGTTTGCAGTAATAAGTTTATTAATATGTTTTTTAAGTTGGGTTGTGGTATTACAAGTTAATTTTTTAAATTTGTTGTGATCGTCGAGAATGGCCTGTAATTTTGAGTGATATTCCTGTCTGTTTAAAATAACAAAAGAAATCCAGAAAAGATAATATGTATGTATATATATATATGCATATATATATAATATATATATATATACATATATATATAATATATATATATACATACACACACATATATAGTCTTGAGTTTGAAAATGTGTTTTTTTGATAGTATTTGTTTATTTCTACTATTATATTTTATATTTCAGACCGCCCTCTGTCCTTCATCAGAAACAAATGATTTTAAAATTTGAATTAGTAACGTATTTCACGAGATTTTGCGAGAGCGTCAGTGAAGAGTTTGTTTACATCACGTGATGCGTTTGTTCATATCACGTGACGCATTTGTGGAGAGAGTTTTTGTTTTTACATCAAGTGACGTTGAAAGCGACAGATGTTTTTTAAAATTATGTTTGTAAACGTAAACCTATCTTTAATAATGCTTGTAAATTTTTATTTAGATAATTTTTTTTTTAATTGTATCTAAAACAGTTTAAAAAATATTTTTAAATGTATCTAAAAACGTTTAGTTATTGAAGTTTTTGTAAAGATTCAAAGCACCTAACTCCCTATTTAACCCTAGCTTGTGTGTATTTAATTTTAAAATCCAGTATTTTTCTTTCTTTCTGCGTGCGTATGTAGAACTAAAATTGGTGTCTATTAGTAAACATTTGCAATTTTCTAAGGTGTGACCCGGTTGATTGAAATGTGCTCCTACTGGGGAATATTGATTATTTTGGCGTATATTAAGTTTGTAATTATTGAAGCGAAATCTAAAGCTATTACCGGATTCGCCAATATATCCACTATTGGGACATATTGAACAAAAGAGGAAGTATATAATGTTTTCGCTGTCACAAGTGAGGCGTGGTGGCTGCAATTTGATTTTGGTGTTGGGTACAGAGAATATTGTGTCGTTTACCAAATGTTTACAAATTAGGCACCTGGATTTCTGACATTTTAAATTCCCTGATAGGTTTGTGTTTTTTAGATATTTGTTAGAAGTGAGGATAGTTGATAGGTTGGGTGTTTGTTTCATTGCATTTATGGGTGGTTTATGGAAAATGTCTTTGATTTTTTTGTTTGATTGGAGGTTCTTGTAATCATTTTTTAAATTTTTGATAAGTGTGTGTGAATGTTGATTGTGGTTAAAAACCATGGGGATTCGGTTGTTGTTTTTCTTTTCTTGTATGTAAGAAGTGTGTTACGATTTATGTGGATGGTTTTATTTAGTGCTTCTTTTATTATTTTTATTGGGTATTTACATTTTAGAAATTGCTTTGTTAGGTTGTTAATGTTGTTTAGAAAATCTGGATGGTCTGAGCATATGCGTTTGATTCTTAGAAATGAGCTGTATACGATAGATTTGTTTAATTTAAGGGGATGACAACTGTTAAAGTGTAGGAATTTATGTTGGTTTGCGGGTTTGTTGTATAGACTGGTGGAAAGTGTATGTTTGTTTAATTTTATCATGACGTCTAAGAAAGCGACGGATGTGTTTGAGTACTCCATGGTAAATTTAATTGTATTATGGAAGTTGTTGCAGAAAGTAAAATAGTTTTTTAATTTTTCTACTCCATGAGTCCATACTAAGAAAATGTCATCAATGTATCTAAAATAATGTGATGGTTTGTATTGTGAATTGTCTAGTATCTTTCTTTCTAGAATGTGCTTAAATATATTGGCATAACTAGGTGCCATTTTTGTGCCCATTGCTATTTTCAGTTTTTCGTAAATATCTATCTCTGCTCTGAAACTAATGTAAACAAAGGTAAAGAGAAAATTTTAAGGAAAGTTCCGAAGGGTAACGAAATATATTAACAACCGACATATTTAGCTTATTTGTTTGAACATTATTTTTAATAGATATTCGTATTTAAATATGTATTCTGTTTTTAATGAAACCGCATATTTATATATATATAAATCTACCAGTCTAAGTATTTTTGAAAAAATTTGTTAGGAAAATGTGTGTCATTCGGCAGGATTCGAAGCTTTGACCCCTAACAACATAGAGGAAACCATCAACTGATATATATATATATAATGTAGAATACTTGGTATATAAGTCAGGTAAATTCCGATAGAGATGAACTCAAAAGAACTCAATGTTAAATGTATTTATTTATTTAACAGAGTAATATAATTATACTGTTCGTTCCCTTTCCCTTTCTTTTCTTTGTCTTTCTCTTCTTTCCATTTATTAATTGTCTAAATTTTTCGTTTCCTTTCTATCTTTAGGGTTTTTTTTTTTTTTTTTTTGAATGAGCGAGGAATTGTTTTTGTAGATTACCGTTTCAAATGTCTATTCTAGACACGGGCACGTGAGCGTCTGTGTGTAACTATTTTTCGGGATTATTTTGAATATTATTAACTGCTGTATCTTTTGGGTCTGACGAACAGCTTTTTAGCAAGTGCTCGTCAATGAATGCCAAATATTTTATTATAGGTAAACGGTTAATATTACCACTAACATGAATGCAACAGGGGTGCAGCTTATGAAGGGAAGATAACTCTAGCGCTGAAGTTCTTAATATTGTAGTAATCAGAGAAGCCTGAACGTTTTGACAATGAATCTCCTCCTTTGAACATTGTTGACTGGTTTTACAGAGTCACAAAGAAAAAAATGTTCCAAATATCATCACTTGAGAACCACCAACAGCAGCAGAAGCTACCCATTTTGGGTAGCACATTTTACTCGAAAAGATAGTAATGACATAATTAAGATCTTAACTGATGTAATTAATATGCATACACCTGGTTTCCCCCTCACAGTAATATGATCTCTGGTGTCAGCCATAAATACAGACTAAGGCAGGGACGCCTCTTGGAACACCTGTTGACTACGTCTATTGCATAAGCCTACGTCTAAGCATACTGCATACGACTACGACGAGTACCAGTCGGCTACTTACTAGATTGTCTTGCCAGGTTACATTGGACAAAACCACTTAGTTACTTCGAATAATTTATATATCCCTTTCGGGAAGATATCAAATACTTAACATCAAGAGAAGACGGTTGAGTTTTCCGGGGCATATAATGAGGAAAGAGGGCTTGGAAAATCAATTATGCAATAGGCTTAGTCAATAGGCGTTCTAATAGCCGTAGTTCTAGGAGTCCCCGCCTTAGTCTGTATTTATGGCTGACACCAGCAAATCATATTACTGTGAGGGGGAACCAAGGTGTATGCATGTTCATTACATTAGTATTAATTTTCTTTTGTTTCCATTTTCTGCAGAACTTCGTCGTTACTCACATTTTCGGTCCACGGTATCCTCAGCATCCTTCTGTAGAACCACATTTGTGTTGCTTCAAATCTACTATTTATATGGTAATAACTGAAATAAGACTACGATGGAACGGAAGCAGCCGAGTTAAATACTGAGAGGTCGGATGATAGAGGCCAGATAGAAAATCATACTACCTAGCGTGATAGCAATCGGACTGAAAGGCGCATCAAAACAATAACGTGACAAAGCTAAATATAAAATGGAAATTTTAAACACTGACGAGCCGTGGTAGACAGACAAAGCGGACAGTCGGCTTGTTGTCAGAATATGACGGGAAAGGAAGGAATAACGAGTGCGTGACAGATAGGCATAGGGATATTTTTCCACCAGTTCGTGTAACATACAGAGAAGAGTCCATCGCCACTTCGTCATCCAGCTTGCATATCTAGTGCGGCCGTATAAACTTTCGTTCGGACAGTTCCACCGTGAGTGTGCCAGGAAGTAATTTTTCCCCCCATACTCTTTTATGTTTCCCACCCGTTCCACATCTCGAAAAGACACTTACAAGAATAAGTCATTAAATATTCTCTTTCCCCATCTATTCTTCAAAGATTTTGTTGCTATTTATCCCACTAAACAAGTTACAAATCCTAGGAATATCTGAGATGATCCCAGCACTAATTTTCCCTTTATATTGACGAGTTGGCGGTTTTTACTTTGTGACATATCAACCTCCTGAGTGTTAAAAATAAATAATAGAAACACCTAGTACCATAATAGCATAATTTAGAAAATTTTATTAAACTGTAAAAAAATTGTTTATTTTTATGTTTGTTGAATTAATATTATTACTACTTCATTTTTTTTACTAAAATTGTTGTTGTATTTGGGGTTTTTTTTTTTCAGATATTATTTAAATAGGTTTATTAAAATCAACAATCAGACCTATTTAAGAATTTTAAGTGATCAACTTTATCCTATGGTTCGGGAACTGTTTCCGGAAGGAAATGCCATATTTCGGGATGATAATGAACTCATTCATACCGCTAAAGTTCTGGCTGAATAGTACGAGGGATATTCTAGTGAATTAGAACATCTTATCTGGCCACAGTCATTTATGGTTTATTTAAAAAAAAAAAACAAGTGAGAGTCGATATCTTCCATCATCATTGAAAAAACCTGTTTTAGCTGAAAAATGGATAAACATTTCTCGGGAAACAATTTAAACTTTGTACGAATCGATCTCATGCAAACTGCAATTACTGCCAAAAGAGGTGCTACCTCACAATTAGATAAATTCAAAGTGTTTACATTATTTGGTCTATCCACTGAATATGGAAATCTTAATAATTTTACGTAATTTTATTTCGCTAGAATCTTTTTTTTTTTTTTTTTTTGCAACACGCTGAAGATTATTTGTTTACAAAAATACTTTAACAAAAACCCTAGTTAGGTTTCTTAAATTGAAGATTTCAAGGTAAGTATATTTTTTTAACACGGTTTATTTTTTTCTTTTTCCTTTTTAACAGTAAAGAAAAATTTCTTAAGATTTCTTACTCTTGAGTATGCAACATACAAGTTACAATGCGTATATATTTCTGGAGCAAAATTCATTACTTTTTCATTACTATCATTCTTATTAGCCTCTGCCTTTTCTTTCTTCTTTATCCTCATCTTCTTCATTTTCTACTTCTCCATCCTATTCACCATCCTCTTCTTCTTCTTCTTCTTCTTCTTCTTCTCATTACTATTATTATTATTATTATTATTATTAACCTCAGCCTTTTCCTTCTTCTTTATCCTCATCTTCTTCATTTTCTACTTCTCCATCCTATTCACCATTCTTCTTCTTCTTCTTCTTCTTCTTCTTCTTCTTCTTCTCATTACTATTATTATTATTATTAACCTCAGCCTTTTTTTTCTTCTTTATCCTCATCGTCTTCATTTTCTTCTTCTCCATCCTATTCACCATCTTCTTCTTCTTCTTCTTCTTCTTCTTCTTCTTCTTCTCATTACTATTATTATTATTATTAACCTCAGCCTTTTTTTTCTTCTTTATCCTCATCATCTTCATTTTCTTCTTCTCCATCCTATTCACCATCCTCTTCTTCTTCTTCTTCTTCTTCTTCTTCTTCTTCTCATTACTATTATTATTAGCCTCTACCTTTTCCTTCTTCTTTATCCTAATCTTCTTCATTTTCTACTTCTCCATCCTATTCACCATCCTCTTTTTCTTCTTCTTACTATTAATATTCTTAGCATCTGCATTTTTTTCTTCTTTATCCTCATCTTCTTCATTTTATTCTTCTCCATCCTGTTCACCATCTTCCTCTTCTTCCTCCTCTTTGCTATTATTATTGTTATTAGCCTTTGCTTTTTCCTTCATTTTACCCTCTATTTCTTTGTTTTTCAATTCTTCATCCTGTTTACCATTTTTCTCATTGTGATTGTTATCATTATTATTACTATGCACCTCTACGTTTTTCTTATTAAAGATCTTCTTCTTACCATTATTTTTGTTATTATTGCTTTTATTATTATATTGTCATTTTTCATCATATTTCAATGTCTGCTATGGCCGCACTATCTACCAAATCTGCGAGAAGACCTATGGCAGATCGTGGTGTGTCATTATTATTCCATTTCATGTTTTTATATCTCCCCTATCACCCCTAGCGTTACTTAGACAAAATTCTTCTTCGTGTGTGGGCTGTGCTTAACAAGACAATTTATTATTATTATTATTAGTAGTAGTAGTAGTAGTAGTAGTAGTTTCTTTTATTTCTTTTGTATACTCATTTTTTTCTGCTTCCCACCGGAGACTCAAGTTCAGAAATGACATCATGAGTTTTTTTCACTGTAAAAATAATAAAGAAATACATAAAATAAAAGATAAGCTAATTTTACTTACATTTAACATTGATAAAACCCTTCCTAATGCATGGTCTATACTTATAATTTTTTTTCTTTTCTTTAACACATAGTCTACCTGGGATAACTTTAGTCAGTTTTTCCATTCAAATCGAGGGCTCCAAATACGACTGAAATATGATATATATATATATATATATATATATATATATACACACACATAGATATAGATATATATATACACACACTCATATTAATACACATATATATACACACACTCATATGAATACACATATATATATATACACATACTCATATAGTATATATATACACATATATATGCACACACTTATATATTATATGTATGCACACATATATACACACACTCATATATACACATATATATATATATACACACACTCATATATATACATATATATGTATATATACACACACTCATATATTACATATATACATATATATATATATATATATATATACACACACACTCATATTATTGATGTTATTATGTGCTACCTTTTTTAGATTTCCACTCCGACGAATTTATGTCACTAGTGCCCCGCCGCAAGAATCTACTTGAGCAACCAGACTGGCAACAAGGTCCCGCCCTTTTACAGTTAAATCAACCAAATACATCTGACAGTTCTACTCCAGCAGCTTCCTTTTCTCGCACATCCCGCTTGTGGAACTCCCTTCCATATACTTGCTTTCCTGACGGCTACAACCTCCAGGAATTTAAATGCAACGTCAATACTCATCTTTTATTCACTGACTCCAGTTCTTTCTACATCACCCTGTATATCTTGTTCTTTTCCTTTCTTTCTACTTTTGCAACTGTCTTCACACCTTTGTTCCCATCTTTCTCTTGCCCTTTCTCTGACACCCCTGTAACTGGTTCGTCTTTCTCTTCACTCTCTTCCTGTCTAAACATTTACTCTTATGTAGCCCCCTGCGCACCTGTGGCGGTACAGCCTTGCTTGGTGTGAAGCGATTAAAATAAAGAGATATTTTAAGTTCTTCAAATATAATATTACAGTTTGCAAGAACTACCAAATCAGAAAGAAATGACATTCTGTTTTTGTGTTTTTTCATTACTATGTCTGGGAGATTATCATTGATTGTTCTGTCTTTGCGTTTTGTAAATATTGTGAGGACCTACCTACAAATGGACTCGTCGACACCTTTATAATATGGCTACCAACTATGAGTGAGGAGTGACTGAGTGAATGTCTGAGTCAGGACGCCTGCTAGAGAAAGTACTCTCCAATCCTCATTTACCTTTGTACTAACTTTCCCGAGAATATACTATTCAACCTTATATCCGAGTCCTTATTATCTTTCTATGGCCCTTCGGTCATAACTCTGGCGACGAAGATGAGATCCGTGTTTGACAAACTAATTCCCAAACAGTCAAAAATACGTAAGACCGAAAAAGTACAAAAAAAAAAAAAGAAAAAAGATTTCTCTCAGGTTAGAAAATCTTCTTTAAAGGTTTCCAAAAGAATATGCCGTACTGGGAGGCGGGCACGTCTGCTAGAAGAATCGGCGAGATGGAGTATATACTACAGGGACAAAGACATACCCACAAAAGACACATTAATAAATTTAAAAAAAAGACATGAAATGGATTCTAACAGCAAACATGATGAATTGGAAGAACCCATCGAGATCATTTGCGACACATTTGACCTCGAGCACCCCCCCCAACATACGCCCGAACAACGAAGCCTTTAACAATCAATCCCAAAAAGAAAAGGTATTAATTTTCAGGAAATAATAAACCCTTTTACATAGTAAAAGGCCTGGGAGGTGGGTATTGTGGGGACCTATTTACAAATGGACTTTTCTACACCTTTATAATATGGCTACCAACTCTGAGTGGGTCACTGAGTAGTAGCCACATAGTGAGTGAATCAGTGTGTCAGGACGCCTACGAGAGAAAGTACTCTCCGGTCCACGTTTACCTTTTGTACTACGTTTTCCCGAGAATATACTATTCAACCTTATATCCGAGTCCGTGTTATCTTTCTATGGCACTTCGGTCATAACACCTAGGTAGTCTAATAGTGAGTGAATCAGTGAGTCAGGACGCCTACGAGAGAAAGTACTCTCCAGTCCACGTTTACATTTGTACTACGTTTTCCCGAGAATATGCTATTCCAACCTTATATCCGAGTCCATGTTATCTTTCTATGGCACTTCGGTCATAACACCTAGGTAGTCTAATAGTGAGTGAATCAGTGAGTCAGGACGCCTACGAGAGAAAGTACTCTCCGAAGTCCACGTTTACCTTTGTACTACGTTTTCCCGAGAATATACTATTCAACCTTATATCCGAGTCCGTGTTATCTTTTTCTATGGCACCTCGAGTCATAACACCTAGGTAGTCTAATAGTGAGTGAATCAGTGAGTCAGGACGCCTACGAGAGAAAAGTACTCTCCGGTCCACGTTTACCTTTGTACTACGTTTTCCCGAGAATATACTATTCAACCTTATATCCGAGTCCGTGTTATCTTTCTATGGCACTTCGGTCATAACACCTAGGTAGTCTAATAGTGAGTGAATCAGTGAGTCAGGACGCCTACGAGAGAAAGTACTCTCCAGTCCACGTTTACCTTTGTACTACGTTTTCCCGAGAATATACTATTCAATCTTATATCCGAGTCCGTGTTATCTTTCTATGGCACTTCGGTCATAACACCTAGGTAGTCTAATAGTGAGTGAATCAGTGAGTCAGGACGCCTACGAGAGAAAGTACTCTCCGGTCCACGTTTTACCTTTGTACTACGTTTTCCGAGAATATACTATTCAACCTTATATCCGAGTCCGTGTTATCTTTCTATGGCACTTCGGTCATAACACCTAGGTAGTCTAATAGTGAGTGAATCAGTGAGTCAGGACGCCTACGAGAAAGTACTCTCCAGTCCACGTTTACCTTTGTACTACGTTTTCCCGAGAATATACTATTCAACCTTATATCCGAGTCCGTGTTATCTTTCTATGGCACTTCGGTCATAACACCTAGGTAGTCTAATAGTGAGTGAATCAGTGAGTCAGGACGCCTACGAGAAAGTACTCTCCAGTCCACGTTTACCTTTATACTACGTTTTCCCGAGAATATACTATTCAACCTTATATCCGAGTCCGTGTTATCTTTCTATGGCACTTCGGTCATAACACCTAGGTAGTCTAATAGTGAGTGAATCAGTGAGTCAGGACGCCTACGAGAGAAAGTACTCTCCAGTCCACGTTTATACCTTTGTACTACGTTTTCCCGAGAATATACTATTCAACCTTATATCCGAGTCCGTGTTATCTTTCTATGGCACTTCGGTCATAACACCTAGGTAGTCTAATAGTGAGTGAATCAGTGAGTCAGGACGCCCACGAGAGAAAGTACTCTCCAGTCCACGTTTACCTTTGTACTACGTTTTCCGAGAATATACTATTCAACCTTATATCCGAGTCCGTGTTATCTTTCTATGGCACTTCGGTCATAACACCTAGGTAGTCTAATAGTGAGTGAATCAGTGAGTCAGGACGCCTACGAGAGAAAGTACTCTCCAGTCCACGTTTACCTTTGTACTACGTTTTCCCGAGAATATACTATTCAACCTTATATCGAGTCCGTGTTATCTTTCTATGGCACTTCGGTCATAACACCTAGGTAGTCTAATAGTGAGTGAATCAGTGAGTCAGGACGCCTACGAGAGAAAGTACTCTCGGTCCACGTTTACCTTCATGCTACGTTTTCCCGAGAATATACTATTCAACCTTATATCCGAGTCCGTGTTATCTTTCTATGGCACTTCGGTCATAACACCTAGGTAGTCTAATAGTGAGTGAATCAGTGAGTCAGGACGCCTACGAGAGAAAGTACTCTCCAGTCCACGTTTACCTTTGTACTACGTTTTCCCGAGAATATACTATTCAACCTTATATCCGAGTCCGTGTTATCTTTCTATGGCACTTCGGTCATAACACCTAGGTAGTCTAATAGTGAGTGAATCAGTGAGTCGGGACGCCTACGAGAAAGTACTCTCCAGTCCACGTTTACCTTTGTACTACGTTTTCCCGAGAATATACTATTCAACCTTATATCCGAGTCCGTGTTATCTTTCTATGGCACTTCGGTCATAACACCTAGGTAGTCTAATAGTGAGTGAATCAGTGAGTCGGGACGCCTACGGAGAAAGTACTCTCCAGTCCACGTTTACCTTTGTACTACGTTTTCCCGAGAATATACTATTAGCCTTACCGAGAGTCCGTGTTATCTTTCTATGGCACTTCGGTCATAACACCTAGGTAGTCTAATAGTGAGTGAATCAGTGAGTCAGGACGCCTACGAGAAAGTACTCTCCAGTCCACGTTTACCTTTGTACTACGTTTTCCCGAGAATATACTATTCAACCTTATATCCGAGTCCGTGTTATCTTTCTATGGCACTTCGGTCATAACACCTAGGTAGTCTAATAGTGAGTAGATCAGTGAGTCAGGACGCCTACGAGAGAAAGTACTCTCCAGTCCACGTTTACCTTTGTACTACGTTTTCCCGAGAATATACTATTCAATCTTATATCCGAGTCCGTGTTATCTTTCTATGGCACTTCGGTCATAACACCTAGGTAGTCTAATAGTGAGTGAATCAGTGAGTCAGGACGCCTACGAGAGAAAGTACTCTCCAGTCCACGTTTACCTTTGTACTACGTTTTCCCGAGAATATACTATTCAACCTTATATCCGAGTCCGTGTTATCTTTCTATGGCACTTCGGTCATAACACCTAGGTAGTCTAATAGTGAGTGAATCAGTGAGTCAGGACGCCTACGAGAGAAGGTACTCTCCAGTCCACGTTTACCTTTGTACTACGTTTTCGAGAATATACTATTCAACCTTATATCCGAGTCCGTGTTATCTTTCTATGGCACTTCGGTCATAACACCTAGGTAGTCTAATAGTGAGTGAATCAGTGAGTCAGGACGCCTACGAGAAAGTACTCTCCAGTCCACGTTTACCTTTGTACTACGTTTCCCGAGAATACTATTCAACCTTATATCCGAGTCCGTGTTATCTTTCTATGGCACTTCGGTCATAACACCTAGGTAGTCTAATAGTGAGTGAATCAGTGAGTCAGGACGCCTACGAGAGAAAGTACTCTCCAGTCCACGTTTACCTTTGTACTACGTTTCCCGAGAATATACTATTCAACCTTATATCCGAGTCCGTGTTATCTTTCTATGGCACTTCGGTCATAACACCTAAGGTAGTCTAATAGTGAGTGAATCAGTGAGTCAGGACGCCTACGAGAGAAAGTACTCTCCAGTCCACGTTTACCTTTGTACTACGTTTTCCCGAGAATATACTATTCAACCTTATATCCGAGTCCGTGTTATCTTTCTATGGCACTTCGGTCATAACACCTAGAGTAGTCTAATAGTGAGTGAATCAGTGAGTCAGGACGCCTACGAGAAAGTACTCTCAGTCCACGTTTACCTTTGTACTACGTTTTCCCGAGAATATACTATTCAACCTTATATCCGAGTCCGTGTTATCTTTCTATGGCACTTCGGTCATAACACCTAGGTAGTCTAATAGTGAGTGAATCCAGTGGGTCAGGACGCCTACGAGAGAAAGTACTCTCCGGTCCACGTTTACCTTTGTACTACACGTTTTCCCGAGAATATACTATTCAACCTTATATCCGAGTCCGTGTTATCTTTCTATGGCACTTCGGTCATAACACCTAGGTAGTCTAATAGTGAGTGAATCAGTGAGTCAGGACGCCTACGAGAAAGTACTCTCCAGTCCACGTTGCTACCTTTGTCCTACGTTTTCCCGAGAATATACTATTCAACCTTATATCCGAGTCCGTGTTATCTTTCTATGGCACTTCGGTCATAACACCTAGGTAGTCTAATAGTGAGTGAATCAGTGAGTCAGGACGCCTACGAGAGAAAACACTCTCAGTCCACGTTTACCTTTGTACTACGTTTTCCCGAGAATATACTATTCAACCTTATATCCGAGTCCGTGTTATCTTTCTATGGCACTTCGGTCATAACACCTAGGTAGTCTAATAGTGAGTGAATCAGTGAGTCAGGACGCCTACGAGAGAAAGTACTCTCCAGTCCACGTTTACCTTTGTACTACGTTTTCCCGAGAATATACTATTCAGCCTTATATCCGAGTCCGTGTTATCTTTCTATGGCACTTCGGTCATAACACCTAGGTAGTCTAATAGTGAGTGAATCAGTGAGTCAGGACGCCTACGAGAGAAGAAAAGTACTCTCCAGTCCACGTTTACCTTTGTACTACGTTTTCCCGAGAATATACTATTCAACCTTATATCCGAGTCCGTGTTATCTTTCTATGGCACTTCGGTCATAACACCTAGGTAGTCTAATAGTGAGTGAATCAGTGAGTCAGGACGCCTACGAGAGAAATGCTCTCCAGTCCACGTTTACCTTTGTACTACGTTTTCCCGAGAATACTATTCGACCTTATATCCGAGTCCGTGTTATCTTTCTTTGGCACTTCGGTCATAACACCTAGGTAGTCTAATAGTGAGTGAATCAGTGAGTCAGGACGCCTACGAGAGAAAGTACTCTCCGAGTCACGTTTACCTTTGTCCTACGTTTTCCCGAGAATATACTATTCAACCTTATATCCGAGTCCGTGTTATCTTTCTATGGCACTTCGGTCATAACACCTAGGTAGTCTAATAGTGAGTGAATCAGTGAGTCAGGACGCCTACGAGAGAAAGTACTCTCCAGTCCACGTTTACCTTTTAGCCTACGTTTTCCCGAGAATATACTATTCAACCTTATATCCGAGTCCGTGTTATCTTTCTATGGCACTTCGGTCACAACACCTAGGTAGTCTAATAGTGAGTGAATCAGTGAGTCAGGACGCCTACGAGAGAAAGTACTCTCCGGTCCACGTTTACCTTTGTGCTACGTTTTCCCGAGAATATACTATTCAACCTTATATCCGAGTCCGTGTTATCTTTCTATGGCACTTCGGTCATAACACCTAGGTAGTCTAATAGTGAGTGAATCAGTGAGTCAGGACGCCTACGAGAGAAAGTACTCTCCAGTCCACGTTTACCTTTGTACTACGTTTTCCCGAGAATATACTATTCAACCTTATATCCGAGTCCGTGTTGTCTTTCTATGGCACTTCGGTCATAACACCTAGGTAGTCTAATAGTGAGTGAATCAGTGAGTCGGGACGCCTACGAGAGAAAGTACTCTCCGGTCCACGTTTACCTTTGTACTACGTTTTCCGAACTACTATTCAACCTTATATCCGAGTCCGTGTTATCTTTCTATGGCACTTCGGTCATAACACCTAGGTAGTCTAATAGTGAGTGAATCAGTGAGTCGGGACGCCTACGAGAGAAAGTACTCTCCGGTCCACGTTTACCTTTGTACTACGTTTTCCCGAGAATATACTATTCAACCTTATATCGAGTCAGTATTGTCTTTCTATGGCACTTCGGTCATAACGGTAAAGTTCCATAAAGTTTTATATTAGGTTAATGCTAATACTACGCAACCTGATGCTGAATTATCAATTGTTTCTCGATATTTATCACAGAATTTGCATTTAAGGTTAACAATTTTTCAGTATGTGTGCCTAGTATTTTCTAGTTAGCATGCATTTGTCCTGTGAAGCAAAAATAAAAAAAGAACTTCGTTTTCGGCTTTTAATTCTGCACTAAGTAAGTACTGATTAGTACACTGATTAGTACATCGGCATGTTTGGCACGGGCAGTGTAGTGAGAATGAAGAGGCTTATATTGACATCGTTCAAGCAATTAATAATAATTATGGTTATTATTATTCGCCTCTCTCTTTTTTCTTGTTTATCTTCAGCTTCTTCATTTTCAACTTGTCCATTTGTTCTTTCATCATCAAATTCTTCACATTATTCAGTCAGTTAAGTGCCATACGTGATACACGCTTGGGCGATCATGTCTCGAAAGAGACATGACTGACTGGGCAAAAGATTATCCCGCAGTAGGTTGCCATTGCTTTCTGTGGTAGACTGGTTGCCGACCAAGGCTATAGAACCCAATCTGTCCTGTTATTTGACTCATAGCTAGAGGGAGAAGAACCGTATTATATTATTATGTAGTAATTAGTGGAGGATTGGTTTATTACTTCACAACAAATGAAAACTGATCCCCCACTTTATGACCAGTAGAAGCCTTAATCATGAATCCAACTATTATATTCAGTCAGTCAGTTAAGTGCCATACGTGATACACGCTTGGGCGATCATGTCTCGAAAGAGACATGACTGACTGGGCAAAAGATTATCCCGCAGTAGGTTGCCATTGCTTTCTGCTGTAGACTGGTTGCCGACCAAGGCTATAGAACCCAATCTGTCCTGTTATTTAACCCATAACTGGAAGGAAGAGCCGGATTAATACCTTTCCCAAGGGTATTTGCGCGTAACTGAATACAATGAATTCAGCTGGAATTCGAACTCAGCTCCCCGATTTCTCGTTCCGAGCCGAAATCCAATGCACCACAACGCACATCCGCACCTTCACATTATTAATATTATTATTAGTAGTAGTAGTCGTAGTAGTAGTAGTAGTATTCACTCCTGCCTGTTCCTACCTCTTCATCTTCAGTCAGTTAACTGCCATACGTGATACACGCTTTGGGCGATCAGGTCTCGAAAGAGACATAACTGACTGGGTAGAAGATTATTCCGCAGTAGGTTGCCATTGCTTTATGCGGTAAATTGGTTGCCAGCCAAGGCTATAGAACCCAAACTATCCTATTATTTAACTCATAACTGGAGGGAGAAGAGATAGGTTTAATTTTTTTAAATTTTTTTTTTAAATCGTATATCCCCGAGCAAGGCGGTAACGCCACTGATGTGCAGGGGGCTACGTAATAGTGAAAAGATTGGAAAAGATAAAGCCGGAAACCACATCCTAAACAGGGAAGAAGGGACGAGCCTCTTAACCTGTTCAATAGACATGGGTGGAGTGTGAACCGGGCGATACATAGATCTACCTACTCCAATTGAAAAAAAAAAGTGAGAAGATTGAAAAAGAGAA
Source organism: Ascarosepion bandense (assembly GCA_037127315.1). Taxonomy (NCBI): domain Eukaryota; kingdom Metazoa; phylum Mollusca; class Cephalopoda; order Sepiida; family Sepiidae; genus Ascarosepion; species Ascarosepion bandense. Next base: position 1,367,120 of record JBBBDQ010000900.1, read on the forward strand.
AGCCGGAAACCACATCCTAAACAGGGAACAAAGGATGAGCCTCTTAATCTGTTCAATAGACATGGGTGGAATGTGAAACCGGACGATAGATAGATCTATCTACTCCAATTGAAAAAAAAAACAAAGTGAGAAGATTGGATAAGAGAAAGCCGGAAACCACATCCTAAACAGGGAAGAAGGGATGAGCCTCTTAACCTGTTCAATAGATATGGGTGGAGTTACATTATTTTATTAACTATAATTAGTGGGGGATCACTTTAATACTTCATAACAATAGAAGACCAATCTCCCACTTTATGCCCTGTAGAAGTTTTAATTATGTTTCCAATTATTATATTTCGTCAGTTAGTTCAGTGCCATACGTGATACACGCTTTGGGCG